>JAQGBY010005955.1:0-13827 GCA_034698785.1 Mycogona germanica | reverse complement strand
GATTCTGGCCACACACGTTTGCAAGCCTGCAGGTGTGGGTGGTAGATAGGGAGGTGAATAGTGCAAGGAGAATGTTGCGATGCACATGTTCTCTCCTTCAGCCGCTAGCTCACCGTCAGGGTCCGGGAGATGCAAACAAAATTAAGCAAAACTGAGTTAACACAGGAAGCATGCATTAACATGTTAAATGCCATAGACAAATGATTAGTACTGAATTCGCTGAGGTGTCAAATAATTGCTCCGGCCGTGAACCATCCATCGGACGTCTCTGGGCCGTTCTTTACACTACCAACCATAAATCAATGGCGACATGTTGACTTACCAAATTAAAATACATGCCACATAGTTTAGTTGACCGACGGGTGCAACACTAGGCTGCCTAGGAAAGGAATCTTTTAACGTCCCAATATTGTGCAGGCACATGTCATGATACTTCCAAGGCGTCCAAAGTAAATTTCCCCCCAAAAATTTCTAAACGTGCCGGCCGGAAGCGAAATCTAACCTCTTACACATCTTAGTTTAGTTTTTATTTTAATTTCTTATTTCAATCACAGTAGTGAATAGCACTACAGGAGTTTCTGTACCCCTCTTAGTGCTTCGGCACTGTGTGAGGGGCACATTTTCACCAGTGGGATCAAATAATTTAGAGCCCGCACTGAGACTCAAACTCTGGACCGCCGCGTCATAGTCAGTCACAATACCGACTAGTTGTGCGAGATTTAGAATAGTACAATAATTAGAATACATGTAACCAATTAAGAATGTGTGGTTTCCGAATCAAATGTTGGAGGATCGCACCTTCGGGGAAGGGTCGTCACCTTGCACATGATGGTCGTGGCAAGCGAATCACCACCTTGATCCTTATGAGCAAGTTAACTAGAAAGTGTTCAGGAACACACCGATAGATATTGTTTTAAGAAAAATTGCACTATAATTTCTAATAAATCAGAAAATAGTCAACGATGTCCGATAGTGAGAGATACTTTTAATCCGTCGGTTACAGAGCATAAAAATTACATGAGCTTTCAACCGTCAGATCAAGTGACTGAACATATTATATTATCGGACTTTACCCGCACACGGCAGCTGGCTTTTGTTCCAAATAGGCACGAACGACTATTGGATGTTTAATTTTGATTGGATTTTGATGACGTACCACGTCATCAAAACTAACCATTGTGTAAATGACAAGACACTGGTGCACGATTTAGCAGTATACCGCTCGATAATATATGTTCAGTCTCTTGATAATGATCTGACGGTCGAAAGCTCGTGTAATTTTTTATGCTCTACAACTGACGGATTAACTATCGGACATCGTTGATTATTTTCTGATTTATTAGAAACAAGAATGTTACCCGGCTTTGCCTGGGTTGACCAACCACTAATGAAATAAATAATTTATTGTTTAAATTTACCGGCTATTATACGTTTACACGACTTGCGATAAACGCAAACGTTATTTGTGAAGTAACTGATTTTTCACGTGCGTTTCTCTGCAATGATGTCATGCAGTGGTGCCTTGACATGTTATTTTTATATTTAAAGAATTAGGATTTCCAAACGTTTGACAATTGAAATATAAATTCTAAAAAAATCGTTTAAAAAAAATATCTATTTGATTATTTTATGTTTTTTAATATTATTTTATTTTTATATTGAAAATATTATTCCGGTAATAGTATGTGTATAGTGTATGTTTGGTTAGAACTGTTATGTGGTAACTTTGTTGTCTCGTGAAATCGACGTCATTCTTTTGATGTAGAGACGCCATTTTTAAGTTTGAAGCCAAAGGGAGATTATCCAAAATTTTGTAACGCTTGTTTTATTATGTTATATTGAAAATAGAGATCCGTTGCTCCGTCGCTAGCGAATTATGATGATTTAGCAAGTGTATGTTCATTTTTATGCGATTTCATTGAGCCGTTCTGCCATTTTGCTCCGAACACGAAAATCCATTTCTTAGTTTTATAATATAGGATTATAGTGAAATTTTTCTTCCAATGAGCAAGGTGGCGAGTGCACGTTGCTGGTCCACAGAGTTTAGTCCCTGCCTGAACCCTAGGCAACGGGTGCGCCATGGCCATCACTAGGTGGTGTACATGGCACCCCCCCCCCCGAACCACTGAGCTAGTTTCTCTGTTGCGTCCGCGCTCTCTCAACTCTTGATTTCATCCAGGGTGGATGAAAGCAAGGTACTTGCCCTTGTCCTTACCTTTTGCTTGAAGAGAGCCACCAGAGGCGTCATCACATCTTGATCCACCATCGCCTCGCACACCATGTGATCACAGTTTGCGCTCAGAGTCCTATAATTAAAAAGAAACGTTAGTCAATTTTAGCTAACATTACATGTAATCGCCGATGTATGTGCCAAACGAGTAATTATTCGTCTATATTTTTACATTGCCAAAATCAACATTTGTTTACCGTAACTGAGATGCATTATTTTCGAATAAACGAAAAAATGAAGTTCCACTTTAAAAATATAATTTTTGTCAATTTTTTACGTTTTGTTTCACGATACATTGCTATAGATGTCTTTTGGGGTGAATAATTGCTGTTTACCGAAATTGGCGCAATTCATTCCAAAATTCAGATATTTGTACAAATTGCAAATTGTGCATTTACGAAAACATTTATTCGAAAAAATATTAAATGCCACCGACAATCAAGTTCGAAGCTCTATATCAAGTTTATATATAATACTATAATACCAAATTTCAGGTATCATAACAAAAAAATTAACTACCTGAGTGCTCCCACAGTGGCGTGACTAACAGTCAAACTTGAATCGATAAAGAACGGTGCCAACACTTTAACAATGTTACTTTTCATCAGTATAGGAATAGCTTCCTCATTGTTGCACAACATAGCCAATGAACAGCACGCACAATCTTTCTCTTCTACACCTTTCCCTTGCAGCTGAAACGATAAAGTACAGAGTAGGGGTTTCAACTATTAATTTTTACTTTATTTTGGTTGCTAATGCCACTCCTAACCCTTGTTTAATAAACCCTAATTTATATATTGTCCCTTATACCAATCTAGTCCACACCAGTCAGGAGTTGTCTTGCAGACTACCTGTAATGCTAAACGCATATAATATTAACCTGAGTATTCAATCCTATGCTCAATTTAAAAAGTATGTATTTACTAAACTATTATACTTAAACATTGAAATCTAAATTTTAAGAATACTAATAAGTCTTAGTTATAACTCATCAAATAATCACGTTTGACTACATATTATGATCACTCTGCAGGATTTACTGATTGCTCGAAACAACCTAGATGACTAATTGGTCTCCGATTGCTCTGGAGTTCATCTAAAAAAGATTAAACCTTATGCCAGATCTTGTCTACCTTGACCTTAACAATGTCTTATAGTTATTAACTATTATGCTTAGATATAACCGGAGAGGTTATTATCGTGTTATCCTGAATATTTTGGTATTGATACGGCAGCTCTCACATAACACTTTAGTGTCTCGAGAGCTTGCCTTTTGCGCGTGGATTGAACCTATAATTGATGTAAAACAAATGTAACACTTTTAAATCCATGTTAAATAAAAACAAAAAAAAACTACCTCGGTAGCTGAGTATCTCCTTGCTGAAATACCCAAGTGCCCAGGTATTGGTGGAGGTGATGTATTTGTGGTGTTTACCAGTTTTTGATGCTATCACAGAATGTCAAGTTGGACTTTCAACTTAGATTTTTACAGCAAACTTCCAGCAACTTAGGCGCAAGTGCAACTGAAGTTGTTGAATTGTGGTGAATAAACTGAGGAAGCAATGGAGATAATTTTGTTCTACATGACGTCATTTGCAGACACCCGTTAGGAGATTCGCATTCCTTCAACACCCCTTCTCGAATCATCTAGACATCCAAGACATAAATGGCAAACAAAACATTGTTACATTACTAGGCCTATGCCTATTGAACACTTGTCTAAAGATTCATGTGGCAGTGGCTTAGTGAGAACATCAGGCTTTAGAGCAGTCCGACTATGGATTTAATACAACCTTGATGATCTCCCCATACTCATGTTGGGCTGGTCTGAGTCACTCATGTCCTTCAGCAGTTGTCACATTCAGATAAGCTTGCAGGCTGCATTGGAAGCTGCAACGTATTCTGCTTCAGTTGACAATTTCACGCCTGTCATTTGCTTTCTGCTGGTCCAGGCGACCGTGTTGTCCCCCAGTTGCAGAAGAAAGCCCGTTATTGACTTGCGATCATGTATGTCACCAGCCAAATCTGCATTGACTTAGCATCTCAGTGTTGTGCTACTCTGCGCTTACAATCTAAGTTTCTTGGTGATGCTGGTGGTGGTGAACCTCATCACTCTTCACTGATTCCCAGTCAGCTTCCGTAGGTTTGTCAATGTCATGCGAGGAAACCAACTGCTGCAGCAATGTCGGGCGTGACACAGTTGCTATGTATAGTGATCCGATTGATTGTCAGTATCATTTGTTATTAGGTAGGCCGAGGCTTGTATAGGTGCTGGCTGCCAGAAATCCAGTCTCCATCTGCATTGCTGCAGGCTTTGGTTTGTTAAGTCCGTGTTTGTGCAGCATTTGGATTATCTTGTTTTTTTGGCTCAGCAGGATGGAATCATCCTCCTCTTGTTCTATCTTTATGCCGAGATAGTGTGCTACCTCTCAGAGGTCCTTGACTTCGAAGTGGTTGTTGAGCTCTTTTCTCAGCTGCTTTTGTCTCCGCATTGATGCCAAATTTTTTGCCTCTCACATAGGGCCTAAGCTCTGAGAGGGGTACAGAATCTTCCTGTTGTGATCCGTCACTTCAGTGAATAAAAAAATAAAAAAAAAATTACCAGAAGATTGTCGACATCACAAAGGGTATGTCATTTCGTTATTGTTCTTCTGCATGAACAAACATTTGTCAGCTTGGCTTTGCTTAGCCCTTTCGCCGGCAGTGTCGGGATTTACACACTGCACTTTGCCAATTTTTTGAATCTCCCCAGCAAATCCCCTAGTCATGGGTCCGCCCCCATTGGAATCCCCTTTTCATGGCCTTACCAATGGTGTCTGACTTATGATTATGCGGTCACTGTGTCTCCATCTGGTGGCAACACAGTGGTGCGGGGGAGGTCAAAATGCGCATGCACAGAAAAAAAGGAACTCAAAATGGCCGAGGGCATGAAAACTACTCGAAAACATGGCACATCCATGGCAAATTTGCTGGATTTGTCACATAATTTGCCAGATGAAGAGCAGGATGACCCCGGGTGCTGGAGAGATCCACCAGTACAAAGCGTGTCTTGTCGCTTGTGGGTTCTGTAACAGCCTGGTTAGACTGTTTTCTGTGTTTTCTGTGGTGGGCTGGTTTAATGACCAGCCACCACAGATAACAGGCTGCCAGTGCCTGCAGTAGCCACCTAGTGGTTAGTTTTAGCAACTGGGTGGCTGTTTGTAGTCTGCTTCTGCTGGCTGCTCAAGGAGTTGGTCCTCTAGTGGTTGGATTTTGCAACTAGCTTCCAGCAGCAGGAAGTCAGTTTGCTCTCTCAATTTTGGAATTCCTTTCCATTTCTGTGGTTGAAGAGGCATGAGGTGTTATGTTGCTGCTAGTGGTTCCAGTTTCTGGATTAGTTTGGGTTGCTTTCTGTGTTGCTGATTCCTATTGCTGTTGGTCTGGATGGTTCCTGTGTTCAGTTTCCTCATATCTTCAGAGCCATGGATTATGTGGGTTAAGGAGTGCAACTGGGTAAGTTTTTTTTTTTTTGGTTTCCATCAACTGTAGTCAACCGCATTACAGGCCTTACGTCCCCCTCATAGTGCTTAGGCACTGTGTGAGGGGGAACGACCAGTACCCCGGGATCGAAACTTTCGAGAGCCTGCGCCGGGAATCGAACCTGGGACCGCCGAGCCACAGCCAGTAGCAATACCGACTGGGCTACGACAAGTCGTACATGTTTTCTTTGTCTGATTGTTGTAGCTGGGGTATTAGTTATTAGGCACTGTTGTTGATTGTTCTAGGCTGTAGAGTTGGGGGGGCCTACAAGACTTATGCAGTGGGGAGTTGTTGGGATTAGTTACAGTGAGCAGGATTAAGCTGGATTTTTCTTCCCTTTGTTAAGCCCATTTCTGCAAAGTTCCAAGATGGCAGCTTAGTCTGTTTGACTGGGAGTGGGAAGGGGGAGATCCAGTCTAGCTTTGTGTGTTAGGCCTGCAACTCTGTACACTTTTTGGCTACAGCAGTCTATTATCATTTAGGCCAACCAATTTAGGTATTGTTTAACAATGCCTAGATTGGTATTGGTGTTAGTGCTGTTTAGGGCTTGCTTGTGTTATTTAATTAGTGTGTTTAAATTATATTGTTTGGTCATTTAAGTTAAATTGATTTGGTTTATTTTATTTGTCTTCAGTAGTTGCTTGAGTTTAGTTTAATTCAACTTTTGTTGGTTTTAGTTTGCAGTTGTCAGTTGGCCAGTTAATTATTTATTGGTTCATTTTTATTTATGGTTGAGTTTCAGTTATTTGTTTTTGTACAGTTTGCTTGATTCCCCTAAATTGTCAAGGGTGCTCCCCTGGTGGATCCCCTGTACTTGGGACATCCCCTGCTGGGGTCTCTGTATCCCTGTCATCTGTCTTGTCTGCTATGGATCCCCTGTTATGGATTCAGGGATCCCCTACGGTCTTCCCTCCTCTGGTGGCTGCTGCTTGGATCCAACCTGAGCCAGAGGGGGACCAGCCTTGTTTGGAGTGGCTGCTCTTGCTGTTGGAGTTCTTCAGAGTACAGTACCCAGCCGGTGGGGTGCTGTATCAGCAGTTTTGGGTTTTAACTTTGTCTTTTTTCTACTTGATCACTAGTGGTGAGCTTCAGCAGAACATTCTTGCAAACTATTTGTAGCGCAAGCACAGTTTTACACCATCTGCAGTGGTGTGCTTCCTGTTTCTAGTGTTTACAGTGTTTTTATACAGTGTAAATTGTACTTTTGTTTTGTGTGCTCACACGTGTGCTTGTGCTCTTTCGTTTATTGTAATATGCACAAATAAAGCCTATGTTGTACAGTGTTTCTGACTCTGGTGTTTTCTTCAGAGTCTCTCCCTAGTTTCAAGTGAGTGCCCCCTTCTAGGCAAAAGTGGCATTCCTGTGAGGAGCTATTTCAACCAGCTCCCAGGTTGTTACAGTCCTCTCAGCATTATGGCTGGGACTACGCCAAAACATATGCTCCTGTGGTGAAGCACAAGACTGTTTGGATGCTCCTTGCTGTGGTGGCCCAGAAGAAGTTTCACGTGCACCACCTTGACATACAGACCCCATATCTCAATGGCATGTTCCATGAGGAACTCTACATGGACCAGCCAGAGGGATTTGTGGTCTGTGGCCAGGAGGGGATGGTTTGTGCGATTGCATCATTCGCTTTATGGGCTGAAACAGTCAGCACATGCATGGAACGAGTGTGCCAACACTGCCCTCTTCAGCCTGCGGTTCACAGGGAGTGCGGCAGACCAGTGCTTGTATGTTCATCAGGATCACACCTACATCCTCTATATCAATGATCTGCTGGTCGCCACCTCCACCGCCGAGGTGCCTCAACATGTGGGGCGTGAGATCGACAGTTTGCCACGCAGGAACTGGGAGATGTGCTCCACTATCTGGGCATCCAAGTGGATAGTGCTCAGGATAGTGGCATCCTGATCCACCAGGCCACCACTGTGGCACACTGCTAGTCAAGTTTGGGTTGTCGGACTGTCGTCCAGCCTCCACCCTGATGGAGACTGGCTTACTACCTCGCCAGTACTGCACATATTTGTTTGAATCTCCCCTTCTCCAGTGCACATCTCCTTGGCGGGTTCATCGATGCGGACTGGGCTGGCAACGGGTCAACCGCAAATCAATGCCGGGCTTTGTGTTCCAGCTCGGCCAGGCCACGGTGGCCTGGTCCACCCGAAAGCAGGGCTCTGTTTCAATTTCATCAACAGAGGCTGAATACATGGCTGCATCACATGCAGCCTGTGAGCTGCTGTGGCTTCGGCAGCAGTTGGAGGATCTTCTGCTGCCACAACACTCCACAAGGACAACCAGGGTGCCAGGGTTCCAGATTGTGATGCCCCTCTTCCCCCAGCATTTGAGTTGTGCTTTTAATGTTGTTTGCTTTGCTTTTGTGCCACGCCTCTTCCTGTGGTGAGGGGCATTAGACGTCACACCTCAGTGTGTGTGCACAGGCGCTCGTCTAGTAGATGAGAACTGGGCACGTCCAAGGTTAATTCCTTGGATGCTGAGCCGGCTGAACCCCACACATGTCACTACATATAAATACCGGCACATTGTTTGTGTAAAATTACTTGGCCTCAGACTGCCGTACAGTCCACATCGTATTGTAAAGTCTGTTTATGGTTCCGAGAATAAATCTAAGTCAAGTCAAATGCATATGCCTGCCTGCTTTGTTCCTGATTGCTGCTGCCAGTATATAAGTTAAAAGTCCAGTGGTTGAAGTATAAGCACCCAGCTACTTAGTACACCCTCTGAGAGTGAACTTCCTGCTGCACCCTGGGCTGCTGCCCAGGATAGACAAGAAGAATTCAACACCACTTTTGCATATTATTCTCCATGTGCAGGCAGCATTCAGTTTATAACAATAAGGCATATCAATCGGGTGATGGCTACTACAGGCAGTACCTTAAAATAACCATTCACGAAAAATATGTAAAATATGAATGGTGGTAAGTTTAAGCATAAATGAAAAAGCACAAAACAGCAGTGTTCCATATTTCCATGGGACGCCAGCTCGTCCACATTTTTACACGGCTGTCCCATGCTTTTTCACTTATGCTTAAGCATTCAGTTTGTTTAAATAAAATAATTAAAGGCGATGCTGGACTCATCCAAAGGAACTGGCGATGAATGTGACCCGTCGTGGCGCAGTTGGTTTATGACGGACTGTGGTTCGGCGGTCCCGGGTTCGATTCCCGGCGCGGGCTTTGGCTCAGGGTACTGGTGAAAATGTGCCTCTCACATAGGGCCTAAGCTCTGAGAGGGGTACAGAATCTTCCTGTTGTAATCCGTCACTTCAGTGAATTAAAAAAAAAATAATAAATAAAAATAAATTGTGAACAGCATAATTTAATGGATCAGTGTTTCAATTGCGATTTTGTGTCTCATGTTCGTCACCAGTTCATTTGGATGAGTCCAGCATCGCCTTTAATTATTTTATTTAGTCAATACCTCCTGGCGTCCCTAAAAATACAAGTATATTCAGTTTGTTGACGTGCATGTGCATGTAAAGCTTACAGATTGTGGATTGCATGTACATAAAAAGGTTTTTTGTTAGGACACATTAAATACACTGCAGCTATTTAAATGTCTAACCATATATGCGCATAGACCAGCGCTATCAGTGCAAACATTAGGTGAAATAAATTGAAAGTGCATCGGAGAATATAACATCAAGCCACGTCAAGCAGCTAGGTTAAAACATGCAACAAATATGGGGCAGAAACCGTGGAAAATAGACGACGAGCGGGCATGGCTCCATACATAAATACTGTAATTTATGAAACGTGTATTCAAATACATAACCCTTTACCTTTGTCATAGCCTTAAACTTAGCACAAAAATTTATGAATGTCTCAAAAATCTTTAATTTTCTTTTAATTCTATGGTTAAAATAAAGGTAATGGGTGATGTCTTAACCCTTTAACCGGCTATTTGATTTCAAATTAATTCAAATTCTTATTTCAAAAATCATATTTTGCGAATTGGGAGTCGTGAAAGTAAATGACAGTTAATGATTTGGAAAAATGGCAATTATGGCTGTAAAATAAATCCGGAGGTGATCATAAAATAAAATTGAAGCTCCAGCACCAATCCGACAGTTCAGGATAAATGCAGGAATTGTGACTCCAGCATGTGGTGCTGCAAGGAAGGAGGCATCCAGAAGCTGGTCCAGCAACTCCTTGGTGGAGACCCCCTTCTTCCGGCACCACACGCCAAAGCCACCGCTCCGATGTTCATCCAGCAAAGCCGGATTGAGCCTGGAGCTGTGACCAGCTTTGGTTGCAGCCTACCTGCATTCCAGTTCCTTTGTGATGCACAGCCGCACGACACACAGCACAAACAAACTCTTTCACCATATCCAGGGGACCGGCCCAGCACAATAATTTTTTGTGGTGCTGGGCCACAAAACCCCCTGGAAGCAAAAATCCTAAATGGCAGATGACAAAGAGCTGGACAAAGGCCTTGGAAATTCACTGAAATGCGGAAACAGGAATATTCTGTACCCCTCTCTGTGCTTAGGCACTTTGTGAGAGGCACATTTTCACAAGAACCCCGGCCAGAGCCGCGCCGGGAATCCAACCCGGGACCGCCGAACCACAGTCCGTCTCTTAACCAACTGCGCTACGACGGGTCGTACGTAATAAAACAGAGGATCCCTAGATTTGGATGCATGCATAATGCAACACTTGTCTACATTAAGTAGCAGTTGTCATTCTTTACACCACTTAGCCAGTGAATCGAAATCCATTTGAAGTTCTTCTGACTCCCGATCATTTTCGATTTCCCTGTATAATATTGTACCATCAGCATATAGTTTTATATTGGAGCCTACTTCTTCACATACATCGTTAATGTACAACAGGAACAGAAGTGGTTCCAAAACACTGCCCTGTGGCACTCCTGAGATCATGTCAGTCCACTCTTAAAAGGCCTTGCTAAAATCAAGGAAGGCCAGATCTTGCTGTTTGTGCGCATCCAAAGATTTTTTAAGGTCATGGGTGAGGAGGACAAGCTGTGACTCACATGACCGCCCCTCAACAATTCATGTTGAGCATCATTTATTACACCATTAATAGATATTGTAATTGTAATTTACGGTTTCATACTATATGAAAAACGAGAGCACGCACCGGGAATCACACGAACGAATCAGTCCCTCAACCAAATTTCATGCGACGAGTCGACGAGAATGCTTGATTAATAAATTATGCAAAAAAAATAAACTTTTTACCTTTTCGATAATGGATTCAAGCGAAGCACGGATGGACGCTGGCTTAAGTTTTGTGCTGCAGTTCATGGATTCGCACAATTCATTATTCTCTTCAATCTCCAGCAATGTTTCCTTAACGCTTGGAAGACCGATGGGACATGTAGCTTTGCCACGACGAGTCTTGTTTTTTGATTTCCCCATTTTCTTTTAATCTTGTGAATTACAAATAAATTGTGACATTTGAACCGACGGAAAACCAATTTGAATAGCAAGACCTAATTCTTAACAGAATTTTACTCATAAAAAGCCTCTTGAACATTACTTCAATACAAATTAACCCCACCCCCAGGGTCTGCCTGTTCATTCCTTAGCTGAAGCTTGAAAAGTAGGGATTTGTAATGAGTAGCTATAGTACAGGCACTGATCACACAGCCAAATCCTAACCTACGTAGGATACCCATTTTATATAACCACATGGGTAACCAAGCTTATTCGGTTTACTTGACTTCATTTGAACCCACATTTAAATTTTTTTTAAATCCTATCAACTGTAGTCAACCGCACTACATGCGTTACGTCCCCTCATGGTACTTAGGCACTATGCGAGGGGTCACGACCAGTACCCCGGGATCGAAATTTTCGAGAGCCCGCGCCGTGAAGCGAACCCGGGACCGCCGAAACCAGTCAGTCGCTAAACCAACTGGGCTACGACGAGTCGTACTGTACACTTGAATCATTGTGGCAGTTCCTGTGAAATGGTCTAATTTTTAAAAGAACGACAAAACAATTGTTCAAAAGCTTAGGTGTTATACAAGGAGCCCTTGAGTTCCAAGTACATGTAACAGTCTAGGGACGCAACATAAGCAGACAGGAAAATTAAAAACATGCTTACTAATAACTAAAAACTATTTAGGCATATTAAAGCCAGCATTTCGGCTCATATGTAGTTTATACTAAGCCTGGGCTAGGCAAAATTACCAGGTCGCCTCATGGGCGGGAAGGGTTAGAGTAAACAAGCTGGTGGACCTCCTTAACAAATATCTCGAAGAGATATTCGGAATAACTGTCCACCCGCTGGTTTATTAATTCTAAATTGGCGAGCAAGGGGTACCAGTACGTAACCACATGAAAAATTGCACTAACTACAGAGCATAAAAAAATTATGCTTTGTAACTGACGGAATAAATGTGTCTAACTATCGGACATTTTAGACTATTTTTCTGGTTTATTTTTAAGTATAGTGCAATTTCCCTTCTTAAAATATCCGTCACAGCGTGTTCCTGATCACTTTCAACGTAACCACATGTTCGGTCGCCATTGTGGGAACACCCATAAGTAAGCGGGGTCCAGAATTACAATTACAAATTTTACCCGTGAGCAGCTCCCAAGAGAGGGGCCTTTGGCAGGAGTCAAAAGACCAATTGGGGCCTGAAATGGATTCGTTTTAAAAGGGTCTGGATTTGAAGCTCTCAGGCCATTCCACTGTCTACACAGTACACACTCTAGGCAGTGGAATGGCCTGACAGAGCCTTAAATCCACACATGTTAAACCCCCTAGCCCCTTCTCACCACATCTGCACATTTCACAAGTACCTGCCTTGCATTTGGTGTACCTTAACTATGACACCAAAAGTTTTTTAAAAATTTCATTAATTATAAAGAATTCTTACGCTCTTGGACGAGACTCCTACTGTGCAGTGTACACACCAATTCGCGGCGTTTGCCAAATAATTGGAACTAAACGCCGTCTATCGACAAGAGGGGAAACTACGAAGCGCAGATCCGCTATTTGGTCTTTCTTAAAATCAAAAGGGGAGGAAATGCGTCACGCACCAGCAACGTTAACGATAAGAAGCGCCAGATATATGGAACCTGGAACGTCATATACAAGCAGCGACACCGAAAAGTTACGTCACTGTCAGGGAGCGACAAAGAGAAAACGTCACAGACCGAAGGCGTCACGCAAAAGATACGACACGCCTTAGATACGCCAATGATTGGCGACGTCAACTTTGGCCATCCAACGTCAACCATTTATCCCTCCCATTAAGCAGGTTAGGTTAGTATAGGTTAGGTTAAGACCCGACATTCTATGTTCACCCCATTGTACTGACACGAAACCCAATATTATTCGTCTTCAAAACTGGCAAAAATCGTCAGTTAAAGGCCAAAAACGTCGTCCTAGATCGGCGAAAATGCAACGAAAGCTGCATATTCGCGTCCGCATGGCGGCGTTGAACCTTGTCAAAACGCGCGTTTTGCGCGGTGTAGCCCGGATAATTAATTGCCGTTATCTCTGGTTGGGGGACCGTCTCCAGGGATAACGGGAGCTTTTCATGCCCACAGTGGGTGGTGAAATCCCCAAAAACCTCACAACGTCAACCGACGTAAAACTGCGCCGGTTCAGTCACCAACTGCACGGTGCCATGTTAGGTCAATGGCAAATGCCCGCATTGCATCGCGCGCATCGCCAGAATTCGGGAGGCGAATCACTCTGCTGGACTGTACTCGGTTGGAGAAAAAACAGGTGCAGTACCTCCAGTCACTTTGTAGGAAACTGCACGCGGTTTAATTGCCTGTACTCGGTTGGGAAAATCCGAGTGACCAGCCCACGAATTCGGCTGTTCTCTAGACAGAACAATATCTGGTCCATGCAGGAAAAGTAGAAAAGGGGCAGCCGCCCATGTAAACGAATGGAGAAATGCACTGCACAGTGCACCACACAGTTTTAAACCAGACATAGTTTCTGGGAGGTTCTGGAAGTGGGAGTCAACTGTACAGTTTGGCTCTGTTCTGTCCTAGAGACAGACCTGCACCAAAACTGTACATGGTTTTGAGTATAAAAGCCTCCTCCACCATTTTATCTGGGTTCTTTTTG
>JAQGBY010005954.1:0-13828 GCA_034698785.1 Mycogona germanica | reverse complement strand
GGCTTTACTTCCATTCCGAAGGAAGGCGTGCGTAGGAATTTCTCTCGCCCGAAAAATTCCAGAGGTCTCGGTCGGGAGTCGAACCCACGATCTCGGGAATAACAGCTCGATTTTGATTGACTGTTAGGTCTCAGGATGCCACGTCTCGTGACTAACCCAGTGACGAAGATTCGGTTCGCTTCGCAGACGATCGCGGACAAAAATCGTTGACGGATCGGCGGCGGCCAATGCGCATGCGCGAGGACCGGAGCTACCGGCGGTGGCGAAGGAGAATAAAGTTAGCTCGCCCGCACTACACACGCGTACGGCGTGGCGAGCGTACTGCGAGGAAACTTGTTTTCTCCCCCTCGGCTCCCTAGGTGCGTCTGAAAGTGTGATGTGCGGCCGGCGAGGGGAGCTTGTGCCGCGCTCCGCGCTTCTCATTTCCGCTACCCCACCAACATTTCTACGTGGAAACTAACTGAGCGGAAGTGTGAACCGAGCGGAGATTCTACTTCACATTGCATCATCACGAACGACAGGACAAAGCTTATGTGTGCGCGGAAACTTTACTCGAAAATCGAAATAACCCTGAAAACAAAACTGCAAAAATTCTGGCAACGTAAAATTAAAAAATAAAAGCACTTTTAGTGAATGCACTCTGCGATGACAATTCTGTAATTTTGAAACCTCAAAAAAAAACAATTCCGAAATTGAAACAAATCCAAATATTAAGCTCAAATTTAAAACTTCACGCCAGTAAATTTTGAAACTAAAATAATTCCGAAACTGCTAATTGCAATTATTCTAAATTAGTTGAAAAGACAAAACTTAAACCCGCCAACAACTCTGTAGCTGAAACGACAATAAGATCACCAAGCCCATTGAATGATTCAGAGTACATTCTATTTTGGGGTCTCTAAAACCTGAAAGTTCAAGCACGCCCTTAAATATACAAATTTCTATTAATTAAAAAAGAACATATTTTTTAAATTATAGTTCGATATTCTACAATGTCGTCTGCTCTGGTGCTGAAGAATTTATTAACCTCCTATAAATATTTTCATCTCGCCGGCAAGAGGTTGTCAGTAGAGCGGTGAAAAAGTTGCCGGAATATTATTTTCTTTTTCCTGACTGGATCAAGAGTTCCTCGCGTATTCAATGTCGCTGGTGCCGGATATGGAAACTGTCGCCTCCGCTTCGACCACGTCCCAGCCCGCCGCACTCAACGAATCGCTGACGTTGCTGCTGTCCAACTCCGCGGAAGAATTGTTAAACAATGGTGAGTACGCACACGTTCGGCTCCTCTATTGGGGATTTATTGGTCAGAATTGAAAATTGTCGCCCCGACAAGAGTGGTACAAATACGTGAGGCGCGCACAAATTTCGAAACCGCATGAGAAATCAAAGAATATTTTTACGGAGTCGAAAATTGGAAGGACACGCGACTTGAATTTCCAATGACGGTGCGTCAAGACAAAAGATGGGCACAATAAGGCAGAAGAAACAATTCGGTCTAATATTAATCGATTCATCTGATATTGTGTACACGACCGAATACGAATTGCCTAATTAGTTTCTGTAACAAAAAAAGGTTAGTTTTTATAGCGGAAGTAGAACCACAAATCATTTGGAGACATTTGTTCATACAGCTAAACGGTAAATCACAAGAACCCATAATCAAACGTTCCTTCGCGCATAATGCCTTTATTGTCAAATTGCTGAACACCACCATAGGCTTCAGCACCAATAAAACACAATGAGAGAGATTAACTTTTCAATTCCAATTGACAAAGTAACATCACATTGAAAACTTGTTGTTCAAGTGATTTGGGCAACTTACAAAAACAAATAATTTTCTGTTAGCAGAGAAAAACTTGAGAATTTGTCATATGAAATGGGTGACTTGATAGTTTGGTTATGACAGTTTGATGTTTGATAGTTTGGTACAGAGTACTACCAGTATTGTTGTCACTGATAGTCCGTCAGAAATAAATGATCCTGTAAAATAAATCATTAAATTTAAATCCATGGTTATTTAGATATTCTACAAAATATTAACAGATACCTAAGTGACTTGAAATCCCAACAGAGTATTACATTTCTTAATTACCAAATTCTCAAGTTGATATTTCATAAAAGCCAAACGTAGGAGAAGATGTTCCATTTCATGATCGAATCCAGTTTTAATTAAAGTTGCGATGCTCCTTTAATTTCATATGCACATTGTGTTTACAAATAATTTAATATTTTCTCACAAAGAATGTTCTCTTACCCCCTGTATTACCCGCTGTATTAGCACTATTCGGATGGCACAATTTTAATGATATAAGGGCATCAAGTGAACAAGATCCCGCGCCGTGGGGCTTTAAGGCTGACAAAGCTGTTAAACCTATTTTTTTTTTTTTTTAATTAATGAGCTTGCGTCAAGAAGACCATCATTAGACATTTGGCGCGCCCGATTTCAACTTCCCACACTTCATACATGGAATTTTGAGAAACATTTGCTCTATCATTCGTCTGTAAAGTTCAATCCGTTTTACACACTTTTTGATTTTCCTGCTTTAAAAATGACTTGCGGAACGCTGCTCTTCATTGGTGCAAATTTGTTAGGAGATCGCCAGCTTTACTCTGAGCTGATGACATCAATTGTCAGTAATAGCGTTCACTTTTTTCCAAATTTCATTCTACATAACCAACTAACAACATATTGTCACATCTTAGGTCTGGGCTAAATAAATACTCGACTTTTAGAAACACTTTTCTGAGTTTCATTTGAATCCCACGTATTTGATCATTGACATTTCAATTCAAAGTAATCCAATGGCCAATGAATGCATGCGCCAACGAGGTATTCCAATCTATAGATCTAAATGTATTAACCCAGCACTGTGGTGAGGAGACCATGATATTGACCGAAATAATCAACAATGGTGTGAAGAGAAATTAGTCGCTTGATTGTAACCTAAAAGAAATGAGCATGGCGTGAGTTGCTCCAGATATAAAAGTCAAGGTTTCGTCGAGAGCGCTCGAGCAGCCTCAACCCACATCAAGTGGAAAATTTCTAAAGAGTTCGACCCGGCTATGCTTTGAAGGCTACTAGGTTATCATAGGAGTCACCTATTTATTACGATGCTGTTAAAATACAATTTTTGAATACATCGCATAAGGCGCGTCCTAGTTTAGCCATCGCGCGTCAAAAAATAGGCGTCCGAACGCCGATGAATTAAATATCGGCGTCCGGAATACTCTATACGATGTGGGGCTGTCCACGAACGAGTGCATGAAGCGACCAGGAACTAGGCCATACAATCGTTGGGGTCTTCTCGAGGACCCCTCCTCCACCTCCTCTTCCTTCCGAGGACCCTCCCCCACAATACTGTTGTCGATACAGTCTACAATAGTCGCCCACACGAGTGTGTCTCTATTTCGTGAGAGGCGTAGATTTGCGCGATGGAAAAGACGTCTATTGTCTCACGAAAGTTCCATTGTCCTGCTTTTGCCATAGCTTGTCGTGAATTTTTAGTTTTTAGGTCTCGGTGATTAGGCGATGGCTGATGCTAGAGCTGCGCAATTAAAAGCTGGTTCATCCGTTAGAGACTTGTTTTTGGTGTCCTTTTCGTTCCTCCCACACGCAATGCCTAAGGCACGCAGGTAGCCTGAATTGAGTTGTGGGGCCACTTGTTATTCTATGTGGTTCAATGGAAACGTCATTGTGAAAACATTTTCGAGCTGTCTTTGACAAACTTTGCTGTGCCGCAAAGAGTTCGTAAATGATTCCGATTGGGCTTTCATTTAGCTTTTGTATGTATTTGTCAAATTTTCACCGAATTCATGAATTTGTCTTCGGATAAATTAAGCGAAAATGTTATAAACAGGCCAAACAATAGAGTATACAAATGTCGCTTTCATTACAGAAAGTTACTGTGCGTGATGCCTTAGCAGAGGGTAACTTTAACAAGAGGTAGCTTTATTGAGGGCAGATGTATTGCAGGATAAACCCTAGACAGGGGGAGCTTCTTGAGAGGCCTAAATTTCATGGCTATTCCTTTTTCACAAGGAGAGCTACCTCATATGTGCTATTTATTGAGTGACTATGACTTTTCGTGTCGCGTCAACAATGATGTACAAAAATAAGAGTTTGTGTTGGAAAAGCGCTCGCGCAAAACTCCAGAATCTCTCGTTCAGATCATTGATATAAAATAAGCGTATTCGGTTACGTCAAAAAAAATTTTAATCTGCATCGAATTCGTAAAATAAGCGTATATCGATCGACAATTTTGTATATCAATCATTTAAATCTGCAACATGCATACAGAACTGACAATTTAAATTACGTTTTTCAAGAGTGAACCATTTTTACTAGAACAATTTTCGATTCATTTAATATTTTTGGGCGCGCGCACCAAAATTAATGGTGTCTTTTGGAACACACTTATGATTTCCCCCCCCCCCTGATTAATTTTCACAAATACAACCCTGCCTGTTATGGTCCGACCCCCCAGATTTTTTTTTCCAAATGCAACTCTGCTTCTGTCATGGTCCTGTAGGCCCTTTAGACATAAAAGTAGCGTTACACCACACAAAACTAGATTTATTGCGTAACCTTTTCTTATTCTGTTGACTGATGTTCGACATTTCTTCATTTTGAAGAATCGTCACCCCTCCCTATACAACCAATCTCATTCATTCATTCTTCTCCCCTTTTTCATTGTCCTCCTACCCAGCGAATCAATAACCTGGTTGGAAACCGCAGAAGCGTGACCTTGAACCGTTCAGTCAATACACAATTTTTCTCATTTGTCGCGGCTGGAGTCCTTTTGTGCGGTAATAGGTTATCGGCAAACATATAACACGGCGTAATCATAAACCCCGGTCGACATTTCATATGCCTCGTCTGATCTGCCTCAAGAACTGTTCCATTTTTGCTTTGCCAATCTCCGATCAACCTGGATTGGCAAAGATACTGCATGGGCAATTGTCCAGGGTATCAATCACACAAGAAACTGTATTTCGATATTTCAACAGTCAAACATTATCTTGCATGTTTTATAAAAAAACAGTTTTCATTGTCGCCAAACAAATTAACCATGGCACCGAGCAAATCAATTTTTCGTGAGAAACTCTTTGGCAAACAGTATATACTGCAATACGTCACTTTGTAGCGCGATTGCTCAACTCTGCTGAAAAAATGATGCCAAATGATTTCTTAACGAGTTTCCAAACAAAAAATGGATTTTAGGCGAATTTGAAGAATCTTTAACAAAGGATAAACCAAGCCGAGATTATAAATAACAAGAGTCAAGAGATTGATGGACGCAATCTATAGTCAACGACAAGTTATCACGAATAAAAATACTTTTATCAAAACTTCCACTATTACATAAACTTGTAGTACATGTATATAATTATGTTAATACCATGTAACCTGATGGAATTTTTACAATTGTTAAAACATAGTGCGGCCTCCGCCGTGTCCTAAGAATTAAAATTGGTACCCGATCTAGCTTTCGAATTCTTGATCCATCCTCTAGGGCGGTACACGGCGTAGTTAACAATTGTAAAAATTCGATCAGGTTACATTGTGTTAACATAATTATATACTTGTACTACAAGTTTATGTAATCGTGTAATAAGAGAAGTTTCGATAAAAGTATTTTTATTCGTGAAACTTGTTTGAGTTCATCTATCTCTTGACTCTTGATTCTATACATCGGCGTCCTCAAATTTTTCGTGCAAACCGAGACTGTGAAACTTCTGAACGACCACAGTTTACTGATGGAGCATCGGTCCGCTCCTTATCCGGATCCTTTGTTCGGAAACTCGTTAAGTGGGTTAATAATTTTTTGTTAATTTGCATTTGTATCTTAGCTAAACGGTATTTTTGCAGCAGAGTTGATCAAGCAAACGCGAATTGCGTACGTTACGTAATATGCTTGATATAATTGCTGATGGATTTTTATACACAAAATTAAAAATAATTCTGAAAATATTTTCCTGTAACATGTCAGTGTGACCAATTGATTTTGAGTTGCCGCATTCACGAACGTCTTAAAATCAGAAGTCAATAGTGCACAAATATTGAAAGTACATGCTGATGCTCCGACTTGCGTCTAACGGATTAACGGTTGGCTCGGTAGAACCGTGACGTCACAGCCAAATAAATGTCAGAGAGCGTATATATATATATGTATATACATTATAATGTTTCCCATTTACGCGATAGCTCAATCGAAATTCATATCGAGCAATTTGTGGCAAAGAGGTCGGAAAATATCAACATCTGAGAAAGTTTTCCTTTTTATCTTTCTTTTTGTTGGCTGTATCGATTCGGCTGGAGAGAGTAATAGGAGCTACAGTTTGCCGTTTTACCTTCAAGGTTATAGTATAGAGCATCATTGGCGGTTGTCCAAGTTCTTAATCCAATTGCTCAGACGTGAAACATGTTCGATCCGTACGTTCGTTTCGAACTCGACTGTAAAGGTACAATAGTGCTCCAGGCATAGTAGAGATAGGACAGATATTTATTGCTCAATTTCGTTTGGCAATTTATTTTCAAAATAGCGAGTGATTCGGTAGACAAGAAACGTTCTTTATTGCGTTGTTGGTCTTGTTAGTATTGTTAAACGTCGATTTATTTGTATTTCATTCTTCACATTTTCTCTAGATCCACACAAGGAGGCGCTAATCTTACCATTTGCCCGTGACATTTAGTTATAATTGCCGGCGATAGGTGCGCCAGGTCTGCAGAACCTGAAGCCACCACCACTACATTTGGCTCGAAACCGTTCATTTTTTTTTAAATGTGGTGCTGGTAGTGTTTATTAGTATTAACTTTTATAAATAACGAATATCTTTCATTTCAATTATTGAGAAGCTATTCGACCTATAAACAAATACTGTACGATTCGATAAATCTAATGAACCTGTCACAAATAACGCGAAGCTTTAAAATTACAAGTGTGTGATTATCATTGTTTTATTCAGGCTAAGGAGATAGAACAGTTGACAAGGGTACAACATTGGCTTTGCTAAAAATATGTCATATCCCATTTGAACGAAGAAGCAATTTATATAGAATTTATTTTTATTGCGTATATTGCAAATCCTTTTCAAACAAGAAGGTTTGCTGAATGAACGCTTTTTTATTTATAGATGGCATTTTTTTTGTGTTCCAATCAACTGTAGTCAGCCTCACTACAGGCGCTCTTCACCCCCTCATGGTGATTAGGCACGACCAGTACTTGAATCCAACGACCAGTGATCGAAATTTTCGAGAGCCCGCGCCGGGAATTGAACCCGGGACCGCCGAGCCAGTCAGTCGCAAAATACGACGAGTTGTGCATTTGCCCGACATTTACTTGGTAGAGTTGCAGGTATTTGAGTGGGACTGTAATTTGAAACGCTTGACGCCGAAATGTGTGATGCATTGCTTTAGACTCAAAAGATAGATCCATTCAAGTGCTACAATGCCAGATACTCAGAGTTTTGCTGCAGTCTGTCTGTCACAAAACAATTTTTCCAAGTGTCACGACCAAAGACGAAGATTCTAATATTTTATTTGATTATCTGGTTTCGATACTCGATTCACGTTGACAAACAATAACGGCACTTGTCACGAGGCGATGGTTTTTTATTTCGTATCTACAACAGGTAGGCCATTAGCACGTACAGTCGAGATCAAGTTTCGTTCCGTGGTGCTGACGCCTCATTAAATATGATGTCTTCTTCAGGTGAAACACTATAGCTATGGAACGGGGCTCCACCGGGGGATAGAGAATGGCATTTTAGGTTGCTTTGTGGCGCCTTTTAGATTCGTCAGACATCGTGGATATTCAACCCTTTGTTTAGTTACAGCGAGCTCTCCAATAGAAGCGAGTAGAAAATGATAATGAAACGAGATTTGCCGGAAATCTATTTTTCTTCGATTCAGAAATCTTATCGGCTGATTCAATACTAAAAATAGCAAAGATGATTTTGATTCCCTGGAGAAACGTTTAGGACCCTGTAGGATCCCTAAACGGTTGAAATCCTAATGAAATTCAATTGGGTGATATTAATATCTATAGATAAAAATATACTTTATGTTTTTATCTATAGATGTCGCTTTTTGTAATTGGCGGACATCTTGGATATTCCACCAAATACACTGTAGTTACTTTGAGCGACCGCTTCAGGAATAGCGATCTGCACATTTTCACTTTCCGAAATTTTCGAATCTTTTCTAATCGACACAAGAAATACGGAGTATAGTATAGACACCCCCCAATGATGATCCACGTTGGTGTGGCTGATGTGTGGCGGTGTATAAAAAGATGGTCGCTCAATCCCGAAACGCGATAATTCAGCCTAGCCGCAAAGCGAAACACGTCATCCCCTATCTGACATCACCATCTGCAGAAGGCAGTGGGGGGATCGATCAATAAGTGCGTGCTTGTCGTATCGTCTTTGTGTCAGCCGGGGCTAGATTCCAAGGCCAAACCCCCAACATGAAGCCGGAGCGACCGTGAAAGTTTAAGTTCGCCCGACAGTGTAAGCCACTGCATGGACGAGCTAATTGGTTTCCGGGGCTTATACAAAACGCACGACCGCACTACGATTTCGCAATTCGCGGCTTGCTCAGAATTCGGCCATCGACTTCTTATCGACATCTTACAGGGTGTATCTTTTCTGTTTCCAAATATTTTTACTCGCATTTTATACAAGTGACGACACTTTGAACTTCACTCAATACGAGAAAATGAGAACGAAATAATTTCAATGCAAGACAATACCGATTTTTGCCGACAACAACGAAACCAAGAATTTTTCAAGATCCGAAGAATGGTCTTCGTGTGAGCCAAGTTCAAATTCAAAAGTTCAAAGAAGTTTAAATGGCGCCTAAATTTTGAGTCGTGTTTATATTTTGTTTTCAGATTTACCTAAAGGTCTGGACAAATATTGCCTCATCGAAATCCCAAATAAAACAATTTCAATCAAATCCTAATAAAGAATATCCCTTTATTTCAAATTTAATGAGTTTCTTATGTGATGTTTGAACACATCTTTATTTACAGAAAGACGTCAGAGGTACCGGTGATTCACACCATAGCCTCCCACCATGACAACATAATATTGAGTAGCACTTGACAATGAATGAATGAATGAATAAATAAATTTACAAGACATGAAAAAGAAATGACAGAAAGTTTCTTATGTACATCTTCTATATACAATTGAAGTTATTTATTAATACGGACATACTTCATCGTGATCGCTTTGAGTCATTACGTAAATGATTCGCCTTGTGATGCGTGACATTATTGAACAGGTACAATGTAACTACAATAATCAATTGTTCTTTTTACTTATTTCAGGCATGTCAGTAGTAGTAACAACCACTTCGGAAGCCATTTTCCTACTTCTGGTATTTGTAGCAAGCGCTGTTAGCAACTGCCTCGTTTTCGTCATTTTCTATCACCGCCCACACTTGCGTTCTCTCTCCAATAGGTGAGATCAAAATTATTTTCATCTAATAGTAATACTTTTTATACTTTGAAAATGAATCTACGTGTGTATTGTTATCAAAAAAAATTAATACTCAAGTGTCTGAAGACACACTTGGACACATGTAGATTTATTTGAGCAACATAACAAAATGATTTGAGCAACATAGCAAGTACGATAAAAATAAATTAATAGCGAATGATCTTTAAACACATTTTGTTTCACATAAATTGTTCTAACCAATTTCAAATAATTATTTGTTAGGTTAAACTTATCGCTATCTGGTATTTTAAAATACAAACTTTTTAAAGTAATCTATAATTTCAAATAAAAAGTTAATTCTGAAGCTCAAATTGTTTGAACAATAATAAGTATATAAGAGGCAAAGTCATACTTAAAATATAATAATAAGATGCTGTCCCGGAGACAACCCCTATTTCATTATAAATTTATTATGAATTTATTATGAATATTTTATTATCAAATTGTTTGTACTGAAACAACTTGATAAATATTTTTTAATAATGCAAACTTTGGAATACGAACGACTACAATCACGATCAATCGAGCTATTATGTGTACTGCAGTCACTGTCTAATCAAAATGGCTCGGAAGCATAAATCGTACTAATATATTCTGCCGATAATCAAAGAGCAGACATTGTTTTCAATATTCTTCCTCTGTCTTTCTTTGATACTAAGAAATTTTCCAATCACTTTGATAGCATAAATCTTATTTCCTTTCCAAATCTAGTTTTGTTGGGCTTCTGAAAGACTAATTTAATTAAAGGGACACTTTTGTTCTGAATGATATTGTTCATTTCATTAACTTCCTGTCCACACAGATAATAACTTGATGATTTCCGGCATGGCAACAAGCCGCTATCCATTTGGCTCAGATGATTTATAAATTAGCTAATGGCATTGTAAATGGGCGTACATGAATCAGTATCTCATAACAATACTCAAATATAAATGTATCTTCCCAATAACCACCAACACTCTTTCGCAAATCAGTGGATACTGTGAACCTGATCAATCTACATTAATGCATTTCGAAATACACGTTGAATACCTTTATTGGCTCACAGACATATCCATGATTCATTTAACAAATTATGGAGTTTCTAATATATTGATATACGAGCAATTTTATTATGATTGAAAAAATGAATAAATTATTTTTGTCGATATAAGATATTTAATGAACACTGCTCGTGATTTAAAACAGGGTAGTCTAATACTGCGAACACCTTGTGATAAAATACTGTTTTTTAAAATAATGTAATTAAATAATTTGATTAAATAATGATCGTATTTCTATAACAAGATGTTCTAATTAATATAAAGCATTCTAAATATTTTTTTAATTGTGGTAAACTCGAATATAATCACAATTATCACGTGATCGACACCTATATACAACCAAATTCGAATTTTCAGATTCGTATTGAACCTGGCCCTGTGCGATTTGCTCTACACGGTCCTGGTGCTACCACACGTGATGGCCTGCCTGCTCACTGGAGGTCTCGGCGCCGGCCTATGGTGGTGCCGCCTCACCAAGACACTAGGAGCGCTGCTGGCGCTGGCCTGTTCATTTGCCGTTTTACTCATAGCGCTGGACCGTTACTGCGCTGTCATGAATCCCTTGCACTACGGCACCACCGTCACCAGAGGTCGCTCCTCGCTGATGATCGCCGGCGTCTGGACCGCAGCCTTTACTCTGGTTGCGCTTCCCTTCGCCGTTCTGGGATTCGCTGAGTCGCCTCACGATCGACCGTTCCGCGCGCCCTCCTGCGGGTGCTGGTCCACCGCCACCACGCTAGTAGCGCAACCCTACCGGCTGTGGTATGCACTGGTAGTATCTGGGGCTGGATTCGCAATACCACTTGGCGTGCTGCTCTGGATCTACGCCTGTATGTACCGCGCCGCGAGGGAGAGCAGCGTCCGTGCCCGCAGGCACAGCATCACCACCCAGCCGTCCGATGTCAACCTGCCGGAAGTGGCTGCCCGTGCCCAGCCGCCAGGTGGCAGCATCAGTTCGGGCGAATGCACGCCGGTCATGTGCTCGAACCATGCGCATCACGCACTGATGCCGGCGCCCAACTCGTCATCCACCTTTCGCAAGTCCTTCCCTCACAGTAGTGCCACCAATCGTCGCCGCAGTTCGGCGGCCAATGCGGGGGTGTCAACCTTTTTTCGAGAGGAGGGACGGGCGGCACAAACTGGCGTGCTGGTGGTTATCAGCTTCGTGTGCTGCTGGTTTCCTTTCTGGGCATTCGTGGCGTTGGAGGCGCGGCCTGACTGGCGGCCTGCGCCGGCCCAGCTGGGCCGCACCCTGGCCCAGCACCTCACTTTCTTGGGCTGTGCGCTCAACCCATTCGTCTATGTCTATCGCAACCGCATGGTGTGGAAGGACGTGCGCCAGGCTGTCCACTGCCGCCGGAGACGGATGCTTCAGCGTCGCAGTTGCCTGCCACCCAAGTCACCTCTAGCTGGAACACATGTTCCCATTTCCATGGCAACCGCAGCATCGACCAATGGGAGTTGCTCGCTACCTTGCAGTATCAACAACAACCACGCTGGAGGTGGAGGCAGCTCTTGCAGGCAGAACAAAGAGATTGTTTGGTTCCGTAACGGAACTATACGCCAGGCTTCTCGCACCCTCCTCAAAGTGGCATTGCAGGAGGAATCTGATTCAGTGGTTCAGTTCCGCGCACTAGACTCCAAGGACGAATTCAGAGCAGACTCCAACATTGAACTTACAGAGCAGGCTGATGGTAGCATGGTGGCGGACGAATCCACCACTCTTCTGGCCACGAGCAACCACGACAAAACCGATGGACCAGAAGCATCGGCAGAACCGGAAGTTGCTTCTTCAGAGTTGTCCAGGGCTGTCAGCGTGACCAGCAATGATAGCCAGTGCGCGTTTCACGATCGAGGTGACACCAAACATGATGTGGACGATGAACAAGCGGATGACGAAGTCGACATTGCAGATGATGTTTTCGAATCCGAGGATGGGGATGATGACGATGATAATGATGAGGAGGTCTCGACAGGTTTCCACCAATCGACGGCAACTTTTTCGCATATTGACAATAGAAACGATGACGTTATAAGGGCTGTGGTGGACGATGACAAAGAGGAAGAGCACTACGGACTTCCGCCGCGGTGCCACTCGGACACGTGGTCTACCGGATGGACCCCTTCCGGTTGGTCCGCCAACAAGGTGAGGTCGGCCAACAATGTCGTCAACGCCAACCACGCCAACTGCAACCACCAAGTCTATAGACTGGCGCTCCCTCTGCCGGCCGGCTCGGCAACTTCACAGCCCAATAACAATAATAACGAGACCAACGTGGCCACCAGCGCTCCCTGGAGTAGCTGCAGTCTGGACTACTACTGCCAGTATGATAATCGTTCATCCAGCGCCGCCTCTGTGCTCAGGGTGACCCAGTCTAGCCAATCCTATCCCGGGACCACCTTATGAGATATGGAAACGTTTTAGAAGCCAATTTGTTGAATGAGTCAAGTGAAATCTCACAGTAAATAGGAACTTCTAAATTAGAAGACCTTATATCACTTAAAATCAGGCAACTCTTTCCACGACTTTAGAAACATATCAAAGTGTACTTCTAAGATGACTGTGCAGCCTTTATTTACAGTATTTAGCCATGTGAGAAAAAATCAGAATTTCAACATCTCGAAATGTTTTAATATGCTGCCAGGATCTTTAAAGTGATACATTGAGAGAATCAACTCAAAATTGTGATGTCATTTTATTGCAGTAAAGTACCACATTTTAGCTACATGAAACCCGTCCTCTGTAATCAATAAATAGGTGTATTGAAACGAATTGTAATTTTCTAGATATTTTTTATAAATCCAAAGTAATAAATTATTGAATATTCTCAGCAAGTTCAAAATATTACTTTCTAAAACATTATTTTGATTGACCTTACTTTGGATATAAGACCTTCGATTAAAAATAAAACTGAGTTATTCTAAGATTTTAATAGTTTCTCTCCTGTAGAAAAACGCAACGTTTAATCTGGAGCAGCTATTTTGAGCTTTTAAAAATATTTTGAGCTTTTAAAAATATTTTCAAGTATTATTTTAAAATAGCATTATCCTAGTGTATATATTTCTATATCTGGCTAACATCCCTTATTTGACAGCTGTTTGTTTTCATATAAGAAAGTATTTTCTTTCATTGTTTCTGTATTTTTTGGGGTCCCCATTTACTTACATAGTTCATAGTTCATTTTGGCAAAAGTTCTTAAATATTGTTAATATAATTTATGCACAAAGGCAATAACTTATATTCTGTACATTATATTTGAACCTTATGTTTGTTCGAT
>JAQGBY010005953.1:0-13832 GCA_034698785.1 Mycogona germanica | reverse complement strand
TTCGAGAGCCCGCGCCGGGAATCGATCCCGGGACCGCCGAAACCAGTCAGTCGCTAAACCAACTGGGCTACGACGAGACTCTTGCTTAACTGCTCTTTTATTACTTTGATATGATTTCTTTTGACTTTGCTGTCTCTAATCTTTCTAAATAATAGACTACCTTTTAGCTGTTTTGACTTACAACGTTCATTATCAATTAAGAGATAATATACAATAATGAGATAAGAGACTCATAGAGACGGTTAGCTACGTTGCCGTAATATTTCTGAAGCTAGCGCGAGGCATCTGCTGATTGGTTGTAATGCCGCGTGCTGCGCAGTCTTTAGCCCGCGCCAAACGCCGGTCGGCGTGTGTCCGGCGGGACACGTCATCTCGTTAGCGATGGCCGATATCATCGATAAAACTCCAAATTATCGATAGTACCGAATGTAAAGTCTACGTGACAGACCAATCGATAGCCCCATCGATAATCTGGTTAGTACATTTGCTCACCCCCCTCCCTCTCCCTCCAGAGCCGCGTCAATGGAAGCTGTTTGAAAGCCGGTTAGAGTGGGGGTGTATCTGCGAATCCATTTGAAATCCATCGCCATCCGTGAACAATGAAGTCCGTCACGAGCGGATCCCGGCTGGGAACTACACTGGCCGTGCTGGCCCTGATTATTTCCGTGTCGGTTCGTGCACAGACCATCAATAAGGACCTGAAAAACAAGAAAGTGGAGCGGACGGTGGACCTGGTGTCGCAGCTGGCCAAGGTGCAAACCAGGATCACCCTGGACAACGAGGGCAAGACCACAGTGTCGGCCTTCCTCTTCGCCGTCGAACCTGCGGCCAAAGACAAGCTGTCATTCATCGGAGCGTCGGTGAGAACGTAAACGTCGTTTGAGGGGGATTAAAGGGGGACAGGGAAAGAATTTACTGAGGGGGAGGGTCTTGACTCACGTCGACTCTTGTCAACGTGTCAATGTTTGGGTAGCCGAGTAATCGGTCACCTAAAGTGCCGTGTATCGCTTGTTTTGTTTGTTGGAAATACGTGCTATTTCGTAAGGGGATCGATACATTTGAATGTCCTTAAAATTCGAAATTGGCGGAATTTGCCAAGTTCTCCTGTTACGGAGGTCACCTGAGTGCAACGTGGCCAATGGTTTAGGGTGTGGAGGGGTCAAAGAAGCCGGAGATGGAAGTTGTCGAAATTCACCTTAAGAAAGCCCCTTATTTTAAGCGGGACTCGCATCGCCAACACCTTAAAGTCGTCTGAGTGCAACGTGGTAATTACCACAGTGTAGTCACCAAATTTGATGAAGTGAAGGAGTTTGTGGGCAGGGGCGGTAATGTTTCTAAGGGCTGCCGCACACCCCATTGATAGTTAATATCGATTGGTGGTGGCAATCGAAATGCTAATTGGTAAATTCCGACTTTCAATAGGCAATAGGATTGTGTGAGGTACATTTTTTTAAATGGGAAGGTCAATCATGGAGCCATTTTCAGTCTTCAAAATGTCTGTGCTCTTTTTACTTACCCATCTGCGGAGCACTGTTGCTTTTCTTTTTGAACTGAAATTGTAATATTGTTTGTTTCTAGACTTCTGGCGGTGACGAGAAAGGAAAACACCAACTGCAAGTTAGGCCCGTGCAAGTAAGGGATCAAAAGTAAGCAATACTAAGAGCGAATATACCTATAATTATTTTTGAATCTTTATCCATGTCTTTTGACTGCAGTAGATCATCTAGATTCACTGGTCACAAGATTTGTCAAACACAGTGCGGTTGACATGTTTGGCGTTAGATTGGATGGGTAGAAAATATTATTCTAAGAATGACTGAAACCTACCAAAACAAGAAATATAGGCAGATATTAAATTTGATATTGATTGTTGCTAATATTTTAATGGTCGATTATATTTCTGTAATCCGTCTAATCTTTGTTGTTACACCCGGATTTTGCATTCATTTAAAAATCAATAGGAAAACTGTACACAGGTAAATGAAGTTGAATATTTTATCTAATTGATGTTGGATTTCTCTTGTTTGTAAATGACAACCTATAAAACTTTCTGGTATTCGAACCTGACTTTGGTTTGGCTATTGTAGGTGTTGTAGAAAATGAGACAATTTAATAAAAGCTCGAATTAATCAAATGACCATCTGGTTAATGTTCATATAGGGATGTCGCTTTTTGGGAGGTGATTCTTCAGCGTCCCCTGGAGGCCGGCCGTTCGGTCGTGGTGGAAGTGGACACGGTGTTTGCGCACGTGCTTCGTCCGCACCCCTCTCACGTGACCCAGGGCGAGCGCCAGCTGGTGGTGTACCTGGGCAACCTGCACCACTTCTCACCCTACGCCACTACAGCGCAGACCGCACTGGTGACGCTTGGCTCGCCCAACATTGAGGCCTTCACCAAGGTCAAGCCCTTCACAAACAGCGAGGCAACCATCAACTATGGCCCCTACGAGAATGTGGCACCTTTCTCTCAGGTATTACTCAATTTCCGGAACATAAAATTTATATGATACACTTCGAGGGCGTATCACTATTCATTACAGCGTATAAAAAATCTTATTTCTTAATGACTTTTTTTTTATTGCTAATATTTTTTTTTAATATTTTCTACATTTTATTGAATTGAAATTTTTCTTTATTTGAATTTTTGGATTATTTAAAGGATATTTTCAATTAAATACGCAGTATGGCTTCCTTGTAAATGTTGCCAGGTTTTTCTGAATGTCAAGAATGTCCTGAATGTTACGACGGTTGGAGTTTTTCGATGAAAAATGAATTCTTATTAGATCAGTGCAGCTTTATTTTCAGGTTATTTTCACATTATTTCTACAAAAATAAATGGTCAGGTAGCTTAGTGTTTGGACAGCTAATTGAATATCTTCCAAGGTTCGTTAACAGAGTTCTGTTTAAAGGAAAACTCAAAATACGTGTTTCTGTAAATAAAATAATCATTATCGAGCATTACAATTGGCAGGACAATATAATTCTTATCCGATTAAATAAAATTTTGTCCGATCTATGGAAATTTTTATTTCTTTTCTCTAAATGTTCCCTGGTGAGATGTGATGTCTATATGGAAAATTCAGATTTCTTTGTTCCTTATCTGTAGAGCGAACTGAGCATCCACTATGAGAACAACAATCCGTTCCTGAATGTGATCAGTCTGGAGCGGACCATCGAAGTGTCTCACTGGGGCAACGTGGCCGTGGAGGAACTTATTCATGTGGCTCACACCGGTGCCATTCTCAAGGGACCCTTTTCGCGCTATGAGTACCAGCGGGAACAGGGCGCCTCCTCATCCGTCAAGTCCTTCAAGGTACGCTCAGGAGTCGGCGAACAAACTTTCCACTGTTCATTGACATTTTTTGGAACCGAAAAAATTCTCAGAAAAAAGACTCGGTACCTAAGTATTTTTTAATGGGGGTTATAAACGAAACTGTTGACATCTCCGGTGCGTATTAATTTTTATCCTTTCAACTAGTATCACTTTTTACTCCATACAGACAGTGCTGCCAGCTGCCGCTACCGACGTTTACTACCGTGACGAGATCGGCAACATCTCCACCAGCCACCTGCGCGTGCTAGAGGATGCCGTGGAAGTGGACCTTCGACCTCGCTTTCCTCTGTTCGGTGGCTGGAAGACTCAGTACCTACTCGGGTACAATCTGCCTAGCTACGAATATCTCTTTAACAGCGGTAAGTGACCGCGCACCTTTCAGTGATCTAGTTGGAGAAACTTAAACTAAAATTTTGTTACGCGTCGAGGGATTAATAACAAGCTGCCGTCTTTTAAGATTACTCCCCTTTCATTGGTCAATGTAGTAGATATTTTACTGTCACGAAGCAACTTGTTCCTTGTGTTTGAACAAAGTATGGTTTTCGGAGAGAAGCTTGTTCCTCTCCTGGCGTGATGGTCGTTGTTTAACAGAAGAAACTGAATATACCGCGAATTTGAAAGCCAAATTTAAACGCTAGTGTCCTATTTTAATTACGTTCAGCAAATTGTCGACAATCATTTTAATTATGGGGTAGTGAGATGGGGGAGCTGTTGTCGACAATTTGCTTACTTAATTATTAAAATAGGACAGTAGCGTTTAAATTTAGCTTTCAAATTCGCGGTATATTGAGTTTCTTCTGTGAAATGTTGGAACCAACTTGTGCCCCAAGAATTGTACATTTTTTGTTTTTGTTCCAATCAACTGTAGTCAACCGCACTACAGACGTTCTGTACCCCTCATAGTGCTTAGGCACTATGTGGTTCACACTATCAAGATCATATTTTTCTAGAATCTGCGCCGGTAATCGAACCTGGGACCACCAAACCACAGTCAGTCGCAATACCGACTGGGCTACGACAAGTCGTACATGAACTAAAAGAACACTCAAAAATCGATAGCACTGAAAAAATTCGAACCGAAAAAGATAGTTTAATCAAAAACGAGAATCTACATTGTTTGTCCATCCACTATGATATGCCATGCATGACATGCCACTATGATAATTTTTTATGCAATTTTTAGACGGAACGTTCACATTTTGCATCTTTCGAATCGAAATTGTCAAAATCGAATGTGTTGCCAACTCCTGCACTTAAAATTCAAGCTCTCAGTAATTTCCTTTTATATTCTCAGGCGACGATTTCACTCTAAAGATTCGCTTCATCGACCACATCTTCGACGACATGCTGGTGAACGAGGCGACGGTGCGTATCATTCTGCCGGAAGGCGCGCAGGACCGTCGACTGGAGGTCCCGTACGAAGTGCAGCGCCAGCCGGACCTGCTCCACTACACCTACCTGGACACCAAGGGCCGACCAGTCATTGTAGCGCGCAAGCAGAACCTGGTCGAGAACCACATCCAGGATCTTAGCGTGAGTGCAATCACACGCGGTTCCATTCTGGTGAAGGGAGGGAAGACTTTCCAGGGATCCACCGACATAACTGTGACCCAATGAAGTAGATCCAAACCTCTTGATTTTGAAATCGTAAAATCTAATATTTTTACATTCAAAGAAATTATAGCGACATGAGTTACAAATTAAATTAGGTAATCACCATAACTTCAGGATTGGAATCATTAAATTATAATAATGCATCAGATTCTGATTAGAATCTATCCCATATATTTGCTAGTTCTCTAAAAGAATAAACTGATTAAGAAAATTAAATTTTAAATATGAGTATGCTGGGTTATCAAATTATAAAAGAACCGTTGTATGCACTTCATTTATGATAATCGCCTGTATCGCTCATATGATTTTTTTTCAAAATTTCTGTTGGCTATCCGAATCGTTGGCACCTTGCTTTCATTAATTGTGATATATTGCAAGTTTCAAATGAAATTTTAGTTTTTGTTTGTTCGCATAAAATAATTTCTTATCCAGCAAGCTTCAAATGAAATTTTAGTTTTTGTTTGTTCGCATAAAATAATTTCTTATCCAGCGAATTAGTTTTAGCAGTGTGATTTTGTAATTGGCGGGTCAGCGGTAGTATATTTATTATTACTTAATATAGTAATTTTCCCTACGGCCGTTGAGAGTAATGAGTTGTTTTGATTTTCTTTTTTTAGCTGCATTACAAATACCATAAGCTGTTGATGTTGCAAGAGCCGCTTCTGGTCATCGTGGCTTTCTACCTGCTCTTCCTTTTGGTTATCATCTACGTCCGTCTCGATTTTTCCATCTCCACGGTACGATAAAAGTGTTTCTAACGATCAACTGACTAATTGCTTTTTTATCTATATATCATAGAGATCCTGCACCAACGACACTTTTTTGTAGGAGTTTGAACCTTGTGTTGTCCAGGGATCGCCATTTCATAAATGATTTAATCATATCAATAGGGCTTATTTATTGAATTTATTTTACCGATATTTTTCTTAGAAATAAGACCATCACATTTTTTCTTAGACGTTTTGTTTTGGAGCGAAAAAAGTTATCGCTGCCATAGTTATTAAAAGTTTGTTAAATCTGAGCGAGCAAACTGGCGCTGGCATCAGTATTTCTCTTGAAAAGGGGTTTTTGAATTTGATTATTATGTTTTGCTTTTGTGGATTGGCAATCTCTTAAGGAGAGACGCTTTTGGATCCCGTATCACATAAGAATAGAATTTTTAAAAATTCGTTTGTAGTCGATGAATTTGGTATTCAAAGTTAACTTAATTTGTGTGGTATTTCTAATTGTCGTGCGCACGTATATTTAAAATATATGTTTCTATGGATGCAGGACAAGCAGAGCGAGAAGAAGTTGTTGGTGTCTAGTCACTGCGAGCGCGTGCAGAATCTGCAGGACCGCATCAGCTCGTTGTACCAGCAGCTGGAATCTGCCATCGTGCAGTACAAGAGCAGCAAGGATGCCGCCGCCTTCCAGGACACTAACAAGAAGATCACGGCCGAACAGAAGGTCTCGCTGCAGGGGATCCAGGACCTCCAGGTCAAGCTCAAGGCCGAGGCCGCCGAATCCACCGATAAGGTAATTGGTGGCGCCGCCTATTTGACAGAAGCATCTCGATTGATAGCTTTGTTTTAAAAATCGATAAATTTGATCCCTTTATTTCACTTAATAATAATAAGTTCACTTAATTTTACCGGTTTTTTGTTAAAGTAATAGTTTAAAATTGTTCCTCTTTTTTAAAATTGTCCCCACGCTAGGTGGCAGAGCTCATCAAGCACAACAAATCCCTAAAGGAGCTGTACACCACGCAGATCACTCTCACCGAACGACTGGTTGGCGGCAAGGTCAAGAAGGACCTGTACCTTGACAACCAGCAGCAGTTCAATCGCAAGAAAGACGACTTGATGGAGAAGATCGACGCTCTGTCAGTGTCGCTCTAGGTTAACTGGAGTTCATTCGCCACCAGCGCCCTCTAAATAATTTCAGTACCGGGCAGCCCTAATGTCTCACCAAATCGTGAAAAACGTGGAATTGTTCACATATCTATTTTTGATTGGGTTACACATATTTGCGAAAATTTCGGATCTGGCCAATTCATCTTGGTATGCTGGTAACCCCAGGTTCCACCTACCATATAGGAGTCCATAAATAAGTCACTAAAACCAAGCGACCCCCTGTAAGTGAATGCTGTTCTTCAGCAAAGCTACACTGCCACAAAATTTAATCAGTTCTATAGGGACCGGTATTCATAGGTTTTGTGCCAGACTGCCCTGTTATTAAATTGCCTTCTTTTGTTAGGTGTGACGTGATGAGGCCTGCGGACTAGAAGGGGGGCGGTTCAATCGCAGCAACTACATTCCCAAGTAAAGGACTCAGGGCGCGCCCGGATTTAAGAAATTAGAATGTTTCCCTGACTTATTTGAGCACTTAAAATGGCCGCTGCAGTCACAAATCCAATTCCCTCCCCCACCACCACCATTTTCATGATGCGATGTTTTTATATGAGGCTGTTTGTACACGGTTGACACTTTTATGACTATTTTTGTTTTCCTTTGTACACTTAAGTCAATTAAAATGTCTGTTGGGAGATTGAAATGCTGTGTGCAATTTTTTTGTAACTTTTGATTATTCTGACTAGCATTTAATCTTTGCTTATTAAAAGTGACTGCAATCATACGTTTTCTTATTTCCAATGAATTTTTGCTTATAAAAACTTCTCACTAACTTAGTCTGTGTTTATTTTTGTCTAGGATGTACTTTTTATTTACTCTCGACAATCGTCAATTTCCGTCTTTGCAGAATTTTGAAAATTGAAAAGGGGCTGGAGGTTTGAGGTGCTGGTGCAACACTGTGGAGCGGGGTCTAAAGAAGTGGCGCTGAAGGTGGCCAATCACTGGTCAATGTCCCGCGTGGGAAAATAAGATCTATTTTAAGGGGAATCTTAAGTAGTAAAGTGTTTGCTTATTTGCATGTAGTATTAACCTTTGCTCTTGCCATCTGTCCTTCCCCAATGTCTGGCCAATGCACAGTCACGTGCTCACAAAAAGGACAAAGAATAGAATTGTGATGGCTACTCACCGGTATAAATATCACTAGTGGCACAATACAAAATCATCATTCCATGCAGCTCTCTGCAGTTACAGGGTTGCTTGCCACCAAGTTTTCAGTTGTAAATGTATAAATTGAAAACTTTTGATAAACAGAAAAATTATCTCATTTAAGAGAATGCAGTTGAGAACTTGTAAAATTGTAAATGACAAAACATGACCTATCGACAGATTACTGCCTACTGGTCCCGACTGTCAATCTGAGTTGAGAACTGCACCACATATTTTAGCACTAAATAACATTCATAAAATCCAAAACATAATCAAAATGACTTGAACCAGAAATTATTAAAGAACCAGGAAGCTGATAAACTGTCTAAAGCAACAAGATGGCACACCAGCTCACTGTGCTACTAGTGCATCAATCAATGGCAAAATTGTCTCCATGCATGCAATTTTAACCAATTGATAAAGCCTTTGAACAAAAACTGTAATTGTCATATTGTTTGATCATCGTTCATTCATGTGTATGTAAAATGTCATGAGTTTCTGTTAACATTTCTAAGAATTTTGAATCTACTACTTCTTTTAATACACACAAGTTTCACGTTTTGCTCTTGTATTGCGAGTGCCATTTTGAACCTCAAGATGATGTCACAGATTTGCACATGCAATTCATAATGAAAGATGAGACCGACATGTGTGCCAACTTTTAATGGAATTCAATAATGGAATGGAATAATGGAATCACAATTTTATGATCACATTTCAATAGAAATGCTTTTTTTTGGCCTACACAGTATATGATAAAAGTCATAAAGTCAAATGACATGAGTTTCAAGAGGGTTATATTGTTCTTATTAAAACCACTAGAGAAACTCCAGGTTACACAATGAAGAATCTAATGAAGATTTGCTTCAAAAGACTACATTTAAGCTTAAGGTGGCCACCTGCAGCACCCTGCGCCGCCAGCATTCGCGCATCCCTGCCTGCTGCTCCGATTGTGACAAATCGTTGTGAAAACTACGAGACCCTGAAATATCAATAGCTAGTTTACTATCGCCCATCTAGTTGGTGCGAAAAACAAGATGGATGATCGACTCCTGCAAGGCCAAAAGTGATTACATTGCGAGAATTTCTAACATTTCGTTACCGAAAAAATAGTTTTATCCACGAACGGATATGCGACGAACGACGCATCAGACTCGACAGAATAGCGAGTGAGCGAAATTCGACCCTCAACCCTGTCCCCTGTGTTTCGATTCTCCGGTTTTTCATCCGCCTTCACCGCCCAAGATCGACCTGGCATCCGATGCTAGGAACACCCTATTTTCGGCCGTGGCGCCACAAGCAGATTTCTCACAAAACACCTCATCTCCTATCCCATGATGAACTAACTATAGAGACTCCCGTTAGGTGCGCTGCAGTGCGCGGGTCTCAAATTTGGTGATTCCAACCAGGATCTAGCTTTCGTGTAAGTTCATAAGGCGATAACGACAAATCGACAACGTTACACTCACCCTCTTTTTTATCCGGTGGCGCCATCCAGCGTATTGATACCTGACATTGCTCTCGATTGGAATGGACTAAGTTCGACGCCCTCCCGTTAGGCGCGCTGCAAGTGCGAGCGCCCGAAAGCGGGTGAAGCTAGCTTCGATTTTATTTTTTCTTATTTCGGCCAGGGGTCGCTCTCATGGTGAACCTCTACTTGAAACCGTTGCAGTCCAAATTAGAGCAGGCGCCGTCCGACAAATTCGCGTTGTCGTGCCAGCAACTGTCCGGCGCCGCGCCCGACCACCCCGACCTCGTCGCCCCGACGCAGGAAGGCTGCAGGATGGGCAGCGCCGCCCGCGCCGTGCTACTCTGCCGGCCCAACTCCCACCCGTTCCAAGAGCGCAGCCTAGTGTTGGACCAGCCGGTCAAGGTGGGCCGCAGTGTGGCCCGCGCGCGGCCCGCCCCCCACAACGGCATCTTCGACTGCAAGGTGCTGTCGCGTAACCACGCCCTGCTGTGGTACGAGAACGGCAAGGTAATTAATATCGACCGCTCTATATTTTACTTTCTGGTTAGGGGTAAGATCACTGAGGAACGGCGCACCGGCCCGCTGAACTCACGGGGTCAACGATCGATGTGTCACCGTATGCCATTCGGCGGTGGCAATGTCATTTCATGTACTTTCACACACAAATGACACATTTTCAACCATTTTGCTTGTTCGACCTGTTTCTCCGTGGTCTAAGTACCTTCGGAAGACTCGCTAAATTTGTTTTATTTGTGTTAGCAGAAATTGTTCTCAATGGTTTCATTGTTTATTTTACGTTCTTTAATTACCATGGTTTTGTGTGTATTTATGCTAATTAGCTCATAATTTTTTTAAATTAAATTAACCTTTTCAGGTACTTGTAATTGTGTCGTCTAGCTATATCTCTTACACTTTTGTGTCATTTTCTCTGAGGGAGTTTGAGATCGATTCAGGAATTCGTCCCCCCAAGATATCCGTCGCAATTGTTTCGTTTGACTACACGCGGCCAGGCTCTTCGTTACGCCACTGCGGTTGTCGGCCGTTCCGATTTCCTGCTGTCCCCGTCACGCATTCTGTTTGACGACATGTGTGTACCGGTGATGTTTGGCATGAGGCCGAACGGCCCGAGCATTTCTTTTTTCGGTTCCGTACTCATTGCCACCCAAAGGTTGTCGTAAATGCCTCCCAGTATTCACCAATTCATAAGTGGGAATGCATGACATACATCAGAATTCATGAATATGTCATCCTGAAACTTGAACATAATTATTTAGCAAAGGGAATTCCAATTTGTCGTTTAAACACATAAGTATTTTATTAAATAGTATAATGTATTTTAACTATTTTCTTTTTCATTGAATTTTATTACCTTTGTTACAGAAGTTACTTAGATAGAAAAGAGTGATATTTTCTGTAGTTACTTTGGTACAGTAAGGTTCCACCTTAAATTCTCAGAGGTTTCTACGTAATGCTGTAATCTGATTGGAACCTTAAAAAGTTCGTTGCTGCTCCTAGCGATCCCATTTCTTAAAACTTCATACATACTAAAATACGAGTTGACTGCTCATTGATCTTGAAAGGTACTTTCAATTAATATGCTGTTCTTCAGTTAAATATATACATGTACTTGTAACATGGTTGAGATTGGTAATCATAGGTCAGTCATCACGCAGGACCTAGCGTGTCTTTGAACTAAATTGGTTGAAGTTAATTGCATTATGTATGCAACAAAGGTGTGTGTGTACGTGTGATCAAGACGGAGTTAGTTTTCTGAATTGCTAATGTCAGTTGATGAATTTTATCGATTTACGGATCGACGATCTGGTTCCGATCAATAATAAATTTTAGAAAGTGTGGTTCACGAACTGTACTATGTAATTCATACCGATTGACCCAAACTTTCGAGGTCGAAAACGAATTATAGACCGGACTTTTTGTGTACATGTAAATTCGAATTTTCTCGATTGACCAACGATAGTCCAACCAGGTTGAATTGATTGAAAATACTAGTAGTGAAATTATTTATAAAGATTTTATTGTGATTCTTTTCTGAATCTATGATGGCAGAATGGGGACATCGATAGACCAATGATGAAAGACTAGTGCCTAAGCACCATGAGGGGGACGTAAGGCCTGTAGTGCGGTTGGCTACAGTTGATTAAAACTAAAAAAAAAAAAAAAAAAGCTGCGTCTAACTAGAGTCGTAAGAAACTAAAAATTGATCTTGCGCTCCAGCATCATTGGTAAGGTAAAAAAAATAGTATTGCATCTGAAATTGGCGGGAATGGATGAGAACACTTAATTAAATGTACAATTCATTTTTGGTGACTTTTCTTTTTGCCATTCCATTGATGATGATGCTGTTATGCATCCTATATTCCCATGTATCAAGCGTTTATGCGGAGCGCTGTGGAATGCACAGGATCGATATATTTAATTTTAGCGCGGCATTGAGTGTGCGAAGCTTGCGACACACATGCTAGTTGGCTCGGGTTTGTGTACACTGTGCACGAACGACTATTGGTTTCCTTATCTGGGCTTGCACCTGCATTATATTCGATGTCAAACCTATAAAAAAAAGTTTCGGTTATTTCCTTACGAGAGATGGTTTGGCTGCAGACTGAAAAATTGATCCTGGAAAAATTATGAATGATACATGTACGGGACTCTTATTGAGACACTATTGATTCGGCTATTGAATTGCAACATGCGTTTCCTGTTAAGGAGAACGAAAATTCAAAAAGCTAGAAACTGCTGCAATTACAATTACAATATGTACCCACAAGCAGCCCCGGAATGGGGCCTATGGGGGGGGGGGGTCGAACGACCAGTTGTCTCTGAGATATTTGTTAAGGAGGCCTGGTAATTTTGCCTAGCCCAGGCTTAGTATAAGCTACCTAGGTAGGGATCTTTAACGTGTACCTGACATCGTACAGGCACGGGTCCCACAGCTTTACTTCCATTCCGAAGGAAGGCGCGTTAAGGAATTTCTCTCAATGTTTTGGCGGATGAAATAAAGGTAGAATAGTCAGCACGCACTCTTCTGAATTTCGTTAGTTCTGGAGAGATGCTTTCATCCAACTAATTGAAAAGTCTCGAAACACCTGAGGACCCACGGATAGTTTTTTGTTGTGGAAACAATTTGGTGGATTTCTGCCCAGACGTTCTCACCGAACAGGGTTTGTAAAAAATGTGGCCGTTAGGGGTGCCCTGGTTCTCTTAAAAGATCGCAACGAAACTAGTGAGCTATAAAATAAACATGTCGTTTCGGTGGACGCATCTCAGGGCACGACGTAACAAGACGTAATCTCTTTTTTGTGTGATGACGCCGTTGCAGAGACTATTTTGCTGACTACACGCCCACTGTGTGTCGTGCGTCAGGAAAAGTTAGCAAGCAATTTAACAAGGCCCATTGGTCCAAAAAAAAAGTTGTAGCTGTGGCATTTCCGCCGACTGCTATTTTTACAATCAAGTGACAATTACTATTTTTGAAGCAGCCTGTGCATGAGCTTAGTCTTATTTTAATATGTTTTTTGGCAGGAGATAACCAGTGTTTCCGTTTCATCCCTCTCACTTTCATCCCTGTTGGGCCAACCGATTCGGGCTCGAACCTGCAATTGTCTGATCCGTAGACCCGCAGTTAACGGCAAGGGGTGGTTTTTAAATTTTTATTAGTTTATCATCAGTCTTCGTCCGTACCCTTGGGTGGCTCCTCCTATGTTGCAGGGTCACTTTTTCTCATCTGGAAAACGAAGTTTATCGACCCTTAGTTGATCGTTCATCAACCGGTTATCAGGGCCTGTTACTATCAAATTTTGTGGTCGGGTGCTGACCAGGGTTGGCAAAAATCATGACTTGTTGTTTAATTTCAATCTGATTTTGTTTTAGCACAACCCATAAGAAAATTTTCTTGAAAAGTGAATTGCGTATTCGCGATGCCATCGCTGCGTCATCGATTTGTTCTGAGGTGACCAGCGATAACGTAGGTTTCAATAATTGTTCACAAGATGGCGTAAAATAATTACTATAGTGGCATTTATTGAGCAAGCAACGAAACCTGCGTATTCGGTAGACACGAAGATGCAAAATTAAGTGTTAATTTGTGATGCCTGCGACAGGGAATCCTCGATGTTGACATGAAATTCGTTGTAGATTTTTTCATAGAGCGTGTCCCTATGTCATGGAGTTGCATAAATAACTTATGAAATAATGTTTCGCCTGTAAAATGTTTTGAGTTGATGAATTTGACATTATTCCTCGTAATACAACACCGATTTTCATTACGAGTTAACAATTTTATTTTATTAAATGGTGAATTCGGGACAGGCCGAATGAAGGAGACGAACAGAGTGGCGAGCTCGCTTTTATAATAATAT
>JAQGBY010005952.1:0-13832 GCA_034698785.1 Mycogona germanica | reverse complement strand
CCCCCTCCACCCACCTCCGGGTGCTCTTCGGTGACAATTGATGCGAGCGCCAGATTGGGGGGCGGACAATTCGACAGGGGGAAGGGGAAGGGGTGCGTAGGATTTGGGACCGCGGAGAAAGGGATCGTCGCAGGGGGTCGTCGTTGTCCCGACGATCGTCGGGGGGCAGCGCACGGAACATGTGGGTCGGACAAATAAAAATAGTTGGACTGAACTCGACATTTTATGGTTTTCGGTAGTTCACACTCATCTTTTCTTAAATAACAACCTCATATTCAGGGAAAAACAAACTACAGAATCTTATATCTCCAAATGATTGATAACAATGTTCGGAATGAAGACGTTTCGTAGATGGCTGACCTTGGCACGACAGCTGGTCCGGGTGGAGGGAGGAGGAGGAGGCCGAGAGCACGCTGCCACCTCCCGACACCGTCCCAGAGCCGTCCCAGGACGGCAGACCCCACCAGCACCAGCACGGCACCATCAAACCTAATTGAGCCGCCGCCGCCGCCATTCATTAGTAATGGAAATTGAGATTAAAGCAACGCGATAAGAATTTCACGCGAAGGGGAAGATGGATGGAAGGGGATGAGTGGATGAGGAGGAGATCCCGGTTGGCCAACCTCTTCCGCCCAAATCCCCAACTCCACCCCGACGACTCCATCCTCCCTGGACGCTACTGACGACCTCCGCTGCCAAGGTTCATGCGGATGAGGATGGCGATGAGGTGGACAGAGGATATCCAGCCAGTGTCTCTCTCTCTCTCTCTCTCTCTCTCTCTCTCTCTGGCGTTGAAAGGTGACAGACTGAGCGGAACCCCCTCAACCCCTCACCCCCCTCGATTCCATTGTGTGCTGTAGTCCGCCGTTGAAAGGGCTCCGTCCTCGTTCGTTCCAACGCCTTCTGGCGCCTGCATTGTCGCCATCGCCTTCCCCGGAGACGTCAAATTAAGTTCTTTAATGGAAGCCATTTAGATTCCCGCAACATCTGTACACAGCGCTGGGGACTAAGTGAGGGGGCGGGGTCACCATCCTCCCCCACCCCTACCACGGTCCACGCGCCACCAGCAGCACAACACCCGCATCTCACAAAAGAGGGATTCAAAAATGTGGGCTCCAAATCCCTCGACCTTTTTCTAACCCCTTTGACGCCTCTCGAGGCTGGATTTTGGTGGTGGTGGTGGTGGTGGTGGCGCGGACGGAAAACACGGCGCCATCTAGCGGCGTGCGACGAGGCGGAACGGAAGTTGTTCCGTGGACATGGCGGTGTGGACTCGATTCGAAATATCGATGAGAAAATAATCGATAGAGAAGAGCCTAAAATGAATCCAGGGTTCATTGTCATTTTCATGGGCAGAGGCCACCTGGTGGCGAACGGGGGCTGGTGGACGAGGGGTGACGACCCCCCTCTCACCTCTCACCGTTTCACATTTCTGTTGGCCCGCCGCTGTTTCACGCCTCAGCTCGTATGCAAATTGGAGACGCTCCGGTGCAGTGGGTGGGCTGAGGGGTGGGCTGAGGGGGGTGGCATGAGGGCGAGCATGTTGATCACGGTCAAAGAGAATTCCGGCTTAACCGAGTAGGATGAGCCACCACATGTCGACTGGACCAAAATACGAAGTCACGATAAACGACAATTGCTGTTCCGAATCATTTGAATTGAATGGGCAAGGAGAAAAACTGAGAAATGATCCCAGCCATGTTGAAAATGTTTAAACCCATTTCTGGAGCCATGACAGATGAAAGTAGGTTCGAGTAAATCAATGAACGAGGTATCTCGATCCAGCTAAAAAATCAATAGGCACTTCCTGGGGGGCATTTGGAGGCATTTGATTGGACACTGGGCAACTGCCCTCCGTCACTATTCGTTTTGGGGAATCGAACCCGGGACCTCCGAGCCTCACTCAGTCGCAATACCGACTGGGCTACGACGAGTTCTACTATTTTTATTATTATTAATTATTACATTTCTTTTATTTCAAAGTGTAATTTATTTGAAATAAATTAATTTTGAAATCAAAAATAGTCCTGTTTTGGTGGCCCAATTGAATAAATAGCGAGTTCAATCGCCCGTTTAACATCAAAGTGAATGCGCGCGCGCCCGGAAGTAGAATTCCGAATTGACCAATCCACACCGTCGACCATCCACGCATGAAAGAGCGGAAAAGGGTTCCCTCTATTTGGTGGCCACCGCCTCCGGTCTCAACAACACCACCTTACCCACTTCCTCCAGTTTCATATTATTTATGACGCGTGATTGGGTCTGAGGCTAGGCCACCTCCCCCGGCCCCCGCCACCCGCCAACCGTCAAGTCGTCGACGCCAAATGTAATTTTCACGAATTTTCGAACATTACGCGGATCCATGCCGAGCAATACTCGAGTATATCCAGCGTCTATCCAGTGTATGGATGCGGCTGCCCACGCGACCGGATCCCGCAACCCCATGGCCATTCACCGCGCATGCGCCGCACCACCATCATCTCACCACCACCACTAGACCGCACCTCAACAGTAAACAACAACGAACTGATAGGTCAAGTAGCAGATATCGCCTAGGACCATTTTCGGGAGAAAGAATGGTCTATTTCCCCTTCGAACTACACAACTGAACCTAATTTCATTAGTCAATCATACTTAAGACAAGCATATGCTTGATCAGCGTCACCAGCGTGCGTTAAGACTTTAAAACGGGAGAGGCAAATTCGTGCTACGAACTCGTTCTCGAATTTCAATTCGCCCATCTCAAATGCGTTCGAAAATTTCACGTGCGCGGGACAAGGGTGCGTTAAGCTATTGGACCGAGAGAGGCGAGTGCGTGCTTTGGACAAGAAAGTACCGCTTTTTCTCGAACCACAATTCGCCCATCTCAAATGCGAGTGTCAATTTCCAAACACGTGCTGGAGAGGGCCGCGTTTCACTTTCAATACTATTCGGCCACGCCAACTGTATTGGGTGAAAGCGCCTACAACCTCGAAGGCCCATTTCACCCCAATCGCCAGCACAATTGCCCCTATTCCCCTTATTGTTCGGGTGGCATCGAGTGGTGTTGGCGCTCAGCATCTCTATTTGGCCAAGAGTGGAGGAGTCTGTGGCGACAAAGTTGAAATAAAATTATGGGACGAGCGGGGCATTGTAAAAAAAAAAATTGCAATAAAAAATAAACGGGATGATGGAAACTGTAAATCCATTTTTGTTGTCGCCTATAGAGGCAGATGAGGGGTCGTCACACTCCATCTTTCGGTGATTACGGACCGGGATGACGGCGCGCGCGACTACAGTTCATCATCCAAACGAAATACAATATGTTGACGATGGGGCGTGTGGATATGTGGGTGGTGGTGTCGCTCGGGTGATGTCGGACAGAGACAGAGAGTGGCCCGGGGCACCCCCACCCTCCCTCCCCAACAACAATAAACACAAGGTGGCTCGGTCCAAGGTTGGAATGGTCAGTCGGTCAGCCACACACACGTCACACATCTCCTCCTCGAATTGTCGCTCGAACAATGAAATTAGAGGGGAAATTGTTTTCGTCGCGGAAACAAGAAAACGACAAAGTTTAAATGTAGAAAAAGAGTGTGGAAATTGAAAGAGGTCATCCCAACCCCCGTTGCCTCCGCTGCGAACTCCAATTCTCGAACGAATGGAGGAATGTCATAAAGAAAACCGCAATTACTCCATTGATGTTCGAAACCTCTTTCGGTCGTTTGTGTCCACACCACTGTTGGCCGTTTCCTATCCTGTTCCGGGTAACGAGGGTCAGTTCACACTACGCACAAAAATCAGGCACGAGTCAAGAATTGCCATCGATTTTCGAACAACCCCCATTTAACACGAAAATTTCATTTGACCAGTTTTAAAATGACATATTAAAATGGCATCATTTTAATTGGTCTCGGCAATTGAATGACTAGAACTGCTCATTTTCACACTACGTGCCGTTAATGGCCTTCCGCGTCATTGGAAACAATTATCTAATCCGATAAACGCTCATGAACGGTGTAACGCAACAAACCGAAATATACACGATATATATTAACGATACAAGACGGAAAACGAGGCATCTGCCGTCCAATGAAATAGCACCTATTTTCCCAGACAGTAGCGCCACCCGCGGCGTTCCAGGGAATGTCACGTCCAGGGAGGTGAACTCGGAGCGATTTTGGAGAAAGGTCGATCCCAGTCAGCAACAGCAGCAACGACTATTTGCTGACTTTTGAGGGTGGTGGTGGCGGGAGGTGAGGGTAGGTGAGGGGTCTCCTGACTCTCCTCGATATCGATCGACCCTGGCACAATATTGTCGCGCCACGCGCAAAACTCCTTCAAGAAGATTTGCGTGTAGAAGAAATTCCATTGTGATGGCCGTCCCCAGGCGACTCACCACCTTCTCCTCCTTTGCCTCCACCTCCTCCCCACCGAGTTTGCCAATTTATTGGCGACGTCATCCCTCCAGCTCACCAACCCCCACCCACGACTTGACCCCCCCTGCCCCATCTCATCAAAGAACTACTCGGGGTTATTGTGTGCATGCCGCACCACACGCGCGCCACCTATCCTCCGCAGACCAACCGCGGACCATCGAGCGGAAAACGGCAATAATATTAATAATAATAATAGAGGAGCGGGCAATTCTTTACGGATGTATTTTAATCGATACTCCCTATTGGAGATGGAAGAGATTCCCATTTTGATGACGTACGACGCGCGGGATCGAACCCTGAACCGTCGGCACCATCGACCGAGTCGAGATCTTGTGGCCAGTTGTCGGCGAGTGAACTCGATGGCTCCAGACGTTGGGGATAAAACTATTTAATCGCAGTTGCTCAGCAATTGAATCCCTGAGTCTGGTGGTGATGGTGGTGTTGCCCGGCGACTGAGGAGGACGTGGTGGTGGCCACGGAGGAGGAGGATAAGGAGGGTGGAGGAGGCGGGAGAAAGGAGAAGGCCAGGCACTCTCACTTCCTTTTGGTCGCGCGCCAGCAAGACCATTTCAATTTGCGGGGCCGATTACCAATTTGGCATCCAATCAGGCGACGCGGAGGGCGCAGCCACCACTCGAATAAGCAATGCCACTGCCGCTGCTGCTCCGCCTCTGGCTGCAATCGCTGCAATCGCCAAACGCCCGACGTGTGTTGGGCGCGCATCACATCCAACTGGATAGACGTTAACATGGCCCGAGGCCAGCACAAACAGCAGCAGCGACGATCTATCGGAGCGCCGGTTGTCCAGCACGGCCCCGACCCCCCACAACCGATCCACACACGAACATTCTGCTTTTAGGGCACTCTCCCTTCAGGTGGTCCATCCCTAGTCTACGGAAAAAGGTCCGCCAAATTGTCGAAAAATACCAAAAACAATGGATCCGTTCGAGTCTCGAGCCCGATCAGAACACTGGCATTTAACACTTTTCACATCAACTCTAGATCAGCCATCGTCTTAAGCAACCCGAACGCCAATACTAATAGAATTGGCGTCGCGACGACTGAATAAGAAAAAAACCAGAAGCCCCAGTGTTGAGGGGCCATGGCACGATTATTCTACGGAGGCCCTTTCTGTCTTTCCTTCTCGTTCTCCAATCCCAAGTCTAGTACGTGCGCGGCAATTGCAAAGAGAGAGAGAGGCAATCATCATCCCCCCCCGATCCAAATCCCCTCTCGACACACGCTGCAAATGCTAATAACCAAACCCCGGATCGATGAGAACAGCAGTCAACACACCCCTATATACATACAGTAGATGGTTCGCATCTCTACAGCGTCATGTCGTCATCGGATTTTGTCCCCAACTTCCCACCGATAATCCAAGATAATCCAAGAATAAAGTGTAAGTTAGTTAGTAGGAAGTAACAGGTGTAACAACGGTGTAACGCCATCAAATTGACACTGGATGTAGTGTCGCACATTCAACGATGAATGCGATTTATTTCGAGGCATTATGTTGTGGCGTTCACGAGATGTGAATCGAATAAACAGAAATAGAATATAGTCTCGGGGCAAGTTACCACTGCGAGCACGGCGCTGGTCATATGAGGCGTGGGTGGTAATCTACCGGCATTTAGACGGGACTGATGACGTCACAAATGCAAATAGGATCGTCATCTTTCGGACTAGCTAGGATGTAAGATTCGCGTACACCACAATTTCTCAGTTTTATAATTTCCGCCCGAATCGGGGTCCTTTGATCTAGCGGAAACGATAAGGGCGTCAAAGCCTGCGAGACGTCATCCCCACTTTTGACGGACGGTGGTAATGAATAGGACTTCCGGTCTCTAGACATTTCATCCTCGTTGCTCCATCTTAATTCGCATCTCGACTCGCTCGTCGTGTGGACTTCCCCCTCTCTGGCTTTTGTGCATCCAGAGAGCGTTTGGCCGCCGCCGAGCCAGAGTCGCACCAGGATGGATCCATGGATATCTCTCTCTCGCCATCGTCATCGGCCTCGTCCACAATTCCAATCAAAAGACATCTCCAGTCGACGCCAGACACAAACACGGCAGGCGCATCGCAGCCAAATCTCGAGCGACTAAATTGTCGAAACAAATTGACAGGCAGCGCTCCTCTCGGGGCCGGGAGGCGGCAACACTTCACTCCGCCACTCACCCTCAGCCCACCCTCGAAGCCACGGTGCTGCCACTCTTGACACTCGTGTCGGCACGCCCGTGCGCTCGGCGGGGGGCCACGCGCCTCGGTGGCGCCCAGGGGGTGGTGGACGGCGGCGGGGGCGACCAGGGGGCCGACGCAGGTGGGTCACACACGACTCGTCGCGCGCACCGACACCACCTGCGTGTCATCGAGCGCCGCGACTCACATCCGTCCTTCCCCGTCACGGCGATCCGGGGTCAATCGGGGTCACGCCCAAGCTAAAAAGGAAGGCGACGGTACTAACACCACCTATACAGATCGGCGTGTGTCGGCTGGGTCCCGTGCTCAATATGTATCGAATGTTTGCAGTTTTCACGTTGAAAGCGGCAATGGTGGAATTTTAATTTTTAACATTTTTGAAATGGGGTTATTAGGGAAAGGGTTGGAGCAGTGAGCACCACCACCGCGGCCGCCCCAGTCGTTAGGTCGCCCTGATATTGTTTCCGAAGGAGTGTTTCTGTCGTCTCTCCTCCTCTTCCTCCTCCTCCTTCGCCACGAGTGTCAGTCGTCAGGAGAACGAGAGAAAGTGGTTTGGACAGAGTCGGTTGCGAGTTGTTGTCCTGTGGGGCCGAGATCAGCACTCGACACCCCAACACACTTCCATTCGCATCGAGAACGGCCGGTGCGCACGTCCCGCACGAACGTTGTTTCAACAGCTGTCTCAAATTACGAATCGCTCGATCTCGATTCCGTCCCCTTTCACCTCACTCACCTCTAACTAACCCCGCCCAAACCTACATTAATAAAAAAATGAGTCCAACGTATGAAACTCTATCGAAACGCCAGTTTAAAAAAAATGCCGACTGAAAAACCGGAAGCGAATCTCATTGACCATCACCAAACGGTGGCCTAATTGTGGAGCTGGTCGTCATCACCGTGACAGTCCTTCTGTCAACTCGCTCATCAAACAGCGCATAAAAAGCGAGAGAACTCCATTAGCTCGACTCAAGTAGCAGCTGTTGTACGATTCCCCCGAACTATTCGAACACAGCACATGTGCGCACAACCAACACCACACATTGGCGTTTGACAACAGTCGGTGGTGGTGGTGGTGGTGGTGATGGCGTAGACAGAAAGAGAGAAAATGTGCCGACGACGGCAGTTGTCCTGCTGGGACGGTGGCCAGCAACACCACCACTGAACCCGGGGACACACGTGGCACAAACGCACGACGCCACATAGGGCCGGGACATCATCATCACCACCACCAACTACCACGTGGCACTCGGGGAGAGAAACGAAAGCAAGGTCCTGGACGAGGACACGCCACTGCCATATTGTTTAGTGGGGCGGCACCGGAAGGAAGGAATCGTCAGGCGTGCACTCATTTAAATAAGCTCAACGTGAGTAATAAACTACAAGTAATCAGTACAGTAATCGCACAGTCTTGTTGGGGAAGAATAAGGTCAAATGACGTATATTCTTTTTGAAGGTCGGGAATTAAATAATTCTGAATGCGTACACGCTTATGTCGAACAATTACCGAAAATAAGCTTATATTTTATTCGTCAAACACCTGGCTCTGTGCCAAGGTGGACACAGAAATGGAGATATCAAACGCAACCTGAAACATTTGTGTAACAACCATTATTATTACATTTAGAATAGAATTTATTGTGTCTGGGGGATTTCCATTCTTATGTTCGCTTCACTCGACGACTCAACTATTCGTATAGTCTGGAATTGAATGGATAAATAGTTCGCGATCCACTCGTTTATTTTTTTAATGTGCAACGTCACCTTATAAAAAAATTGTGTTAACGAGAACATTCGTCGCCAGCAGGTCCACGATCGATACGATCGGTCCATTCCTCGAGTGAGTTGGCCCTTTCCCTCTCTTCTATCTCTCTCCTAGGACCTAGGTCTCTCTTTTCTCTCCCGGGCCCTTAACGAGCGATCGGATGTCGTCACGCGACCACCGCATGCTGGTGGTGCTGGCGGCGCTCGTCACGGTGTTGGCCAGTCACGGTCAGTCGGTGGCGGCCCACGGCGGCGGCGGACACGGCGAGGCTGGGCACGGCGCGGCGCCGGCTGGCGCGGACGGCAAGGCGCCGCATGTTCCCGGACAGCCCTACAGTGTGGACGAGATGTGGGACACCCAGGTCCTGCAGAACACGGAGTGAGTGGGAGCAAAAGATCGGAGTGAAACGCGCGAGGGCCCTTTGCACCCGACGCTGGGTTAGGGCATTTGGCCCTCGCTAAAGGTCTTTAGGGCCGCGCGGGGAAATAGGGATTGAATGTCGGCGACGGGAAAATTGTTTGGTGGCAGAGAAAAATGTCAATCTCAATTACAAATAGTTTGTTCTATTCATCAGAATTGATCGGGAAAGATATTAATAGTTTTACTTGAATCAGTAAATGTGACACGCGTGACAAGGTCATTTTCCCCCATCAGCAATGTTTTATTATTATTTTTTAATTAAACCATTATTCGTAAAAGAGGTCCTTTGAAATTAAAAAAAACGCCTCGTGCTTTCCCGCAACGCACCCCTGTATTGCGTGTTTGCCTCGACTAGTGTGACGAGGGGCAGCGGTCCATCTCGATCACTTTTATCTAATTTCCTGTTTCTTGCCGATCACCAACAGACACATCCAAGAAGATCTGGAGGAATTCTTCAACATGAAGAAGGAGGATTTGGCCAATATGACGGCTAAGGAGCTGGAATACTACTATTTCGAGTAAACTAACAGCTTCGTCATTTTTAATCAATGGCTCTTTATTAGTCCAACGCAACCCGAAATTGGTTCAAGCAATATTCAAGGGCACACGGATGCACTTTTATTCAGTCGATTTGTTCGGCGAGAAATGGTGGTGCTGCCGCCTCAAATTGATCTCATTTCACGTTCGTTCGCGCAGATTGCACGACTTTGACAAGAACCGGATGTTGGACGGACTGGAACTACTCAAAGCCGTGGTGCACATCGTGGAGCATGGCCAGGGAACCGCTGGACCGAGCAGAACAGAGGACTACGCCAGTAAGTCTACTCAATGTAGGATTCTCAATAAACACTTTTCTATAGTCGATTGAGGTTAAACCCCATTTGTCCCTTTGTCGCCTCAGCTGCCATTGATATGGTGCTCGACGTGGACGACACCGACAACGACGGATATCTCAGTTACGCCGAATTCGTAATCACCATGAAGAAACACGAGGAAGAGAAAAAAGCGAGTGAAAACCATAATCAGAAGGACGAACACTAGGAGAGGGGAACCACTTGTTCAACACATTCGGGCAACTTGGGGCCTTTATATGTTCCGTCCCCTGGTCAGATGGTGGAGGAAAGAAACAATCCTGTCTCGTCACCGATTCGAGCAATCGATAAAATGCAATTGACAAGTTTAAACGAGATTGTTAAGACATACCAACAAGTGTCACTTGAATAAAAAAAAACTTTGTGAAAACATATTGAAAAATATAATTAAAAGTAGCATTAAGCTGCGAACGGCCAAAATTAAAAATCAGTTTCTATAAAATCTTAATTTGTTCCATATTTTTAATTTTGAGTAATCACATCTATTACATTTGTAACTTGCTTTTGCTTTTCTTAATGTCACCGACTGTCTCTTGCAATTACTGATCGCTGATCCAGTTAATTTCTTTAATCCACAATTGCCTGCTGGTGAGCTCTTGATTAACGCGAGCCACCCTTAACCACACACACCTTGCAATAAAGAAAAATTTATTTTCAAAATAAAATAAAAATACATTTGAGCGCGTCAACACTCGACGAACTCTGCTCAATCACGAATCACTTCTTATCGATACACAATCTATTTCCGGTCTAGGCTGACACCGGAACAAATAACTGAACACTGAAACAAAATCGAGGTACGACGATACTGCAATGCGGATGACGTCACCGGAAATAAAGAAAAATTCAAAATTGATGGAAAGGGGAGGACATCCGGTTATGGATTTTCCTTCTACGTTTAGGGAAGAGGGGATTGGTGGGAGGCGCGGGGGGTGAGTTAAGGTGGGAAGGAAGCAGCTCGTTCCAACAACTCACCCAATCCGCCCAGAAATAATACGACATCCTGTGTGGCGACTGAAAACAAAATCAATGAGGGGAACCCTTAAGACTGGAAACTCGATTTGGGCAACAGGAAACGGGAAGTAGACGAAGATTGAGAGCGTTTGAACCACCGCCACCACCACCACCACCAGCACCACTACACCTGAACAGCATCACTCGCTCGATCCGGACAGGTGAGAAGGGAAACGAAGGAGTTACGTTGTCGGACACGAAAAAAAGTTAAGAAAATGTTACGGTTACTCACCAGGTTGAAAATGAAATGGACGATTCGGTCAGTAGTCGTCTTCGGGGTCGATGATGTCGTCGGTCATGATCAGACCCTTGTCGTACAGCAAGGCGCCAACTTCCATCTTTTGAAAATCACAATTTTGTAAAATTGATTAAGCCTCAAAAAAGATTGAAAGAAAGATTGAATACGTCATTCATATATTTCTTCCAAAGAAACAAAATTAAAAATGACGTCGTCGAACCTTTCGCTCCAGCGTTTCCAAAGGCAAATCCTCCAGGGGCGTAAATTCGGGATAAGCCAGGATCAAAAATTCTATTCCAGGAGCCAACTGTAATAGACAGGTGAATACATGTGAATACATTCGCGCAAAATTAAATTCGAGTGACGGTCATCTTCGTTATGGAGTTCCACCTTACCTCTGGATTCACTTCCATGTACTGAACCGCCTCCAGGTGGTACTCCCGCGAATTGTCGGTGGAGAAGTAGAGTCGCACCTCATTCTCCTCCATGAGCAGTCGAACCATGTTGGCGCGAAGGAACTTGACCCGGGTGTCCGGGTTCAGTTCGATGGCGTTGGTGACACCTCCGTTCCGCCACTGCTCGCCGCTGCCGTGAATGCTGCGTAGTTTCTCGCCTGCTCGATCGTGGTGAGGGGAATTAAGAGGGCAAAGGTCGTGATTAAAAACTCGATCGAATCATTGAACTCCAGGAATCCGTATTTCTGTGTTGCCAACCGAATTAGAATAAAGAATCGAAACGGCCTAGACATGTCCAGGACAACACAAACATAAGTGTCGCTCAAGTCGAACGCTCATCAACAATCCCAACACTCACGCTTAGTAAGAAGAGGCGGCAGACTGTCGTGGATGAACTTCTTGGACATCTGATCCGCGGCTCCGTCGACAGCGCTGTGGTCAACCAACTTCGCAAACAGCCGTCGAATTCTGGCCAAAAATAAGTTCTTCTCGACACTGTCCTGTGGAGCACACACAAAACACACGAATTAAATGATTTGATTCGCGTTAAACGTTTGAGAGGAGCCAGAGCACAACTAGTGAGAGATAACAAATAAAAAACATCAGATAGCATTAAAATGTCGGCGAACATATTTTAAGAAATTATTCAGAGAACTGTACTTGCCGATTCGCAGTTGGCAATTCCGGTGTAGCTCATGTAGTCTCTCGGCAAACTCTCGCGAAATTCCACGTCATTTTCGATGGCCGATTCCAGCGCTCGTGGGACCAACTGGAGAAGAGTAAGGAACAAATATATTGGGAGAGCGGATCACAAATAGTCGGCAGCTAAGGTCGCCACCCTTCTCTCGCTCAATCACTCACCAGTTCCATTAGGTCACCCCAGGTGTTCTTCTGGCAGGTGGACACGGTCATGTGCAGCGAGTGACAGCCGTCCACCGTCTCGGCCTGGTGGATGGTCCCGCGAGGGAAGTACAGCAGGTCGCCCGCCTCCAGCACCGTGTCCAGGATGGAATGACCGATGTCCTTGTCGGTGAAGTTGGCTGCACGGACGGAAATGAAACCTAAGTCTCGCATCAGGCGTTCAAAAAGTTTTAAAATGGCAAAACTGTGAGGTCTAACGCTCGTAGGAATAGAGGGAAAACGAACCACTTGAATATCTGGGCAACACCTCGTTGGGACTTCTAAAAATTCAAAATAAGAGAAAACAATGGCTAATTATAATTGGCTCCACAGGGGGAAGTAAATAGTAATAATGGCGGGCGAAGGAGATTCACCACGACTGCAGATATATTCGTGTCGTGCCGAGGAAGCGATGGACAACTGGCTAGACAGACTACTGACCTTGGATTATAGAGACGCCATCTCTTCTTCCCTTCCAACTGCAGAACGAAGGCCTCGATGTCGTCGTAGTGTGGAGCGAAGCCCTGAGAGCCGGCCGGCGTCAGGTATCTGTACAAGGACAAAAGGACATCGGGTCATTGGAAACGTATGGCCTCAGAGAGGTCAATGGGTTAGACCTCGTCCAGGTTTCAACAGTGATTCAACTGTATACCCACATGTTGGCGCCGACGAAACTCCCGAAATACTCTTGCAGGGTGGCGTTCAGCTTCCAGACGGCGCGACAAAACGTCTGCGGATTCAGAAGTCTCACTGAGCAACCGTTCTGTAAAATGAACACACGTTGATGGATCAAATTCACAAATCATTTCCATCGTTGGCCAGAAATGGCTCATAAAAATACATACACACACTGCTGTGTTTACCTGATAGTGGTCCCAAACGATGGTCGGATAGGCTCGGCCTGGAGGGTTGTGGGTCTTTCGCTCGCTGTTGACGTACGTGGTCAGATCCACATTCTTGCCAAACCACAGCGCCCTCTGTCGGAACAACAAGCGCAAAATTATTAATAGTTTGACCTCGCACCATAACGTCCAGTCAGTCAACTCTGGAGGGGGAAAAATTTAGCTGACCTCTCTGAGAATCTGATCGAAGATGTCGGTGCTGAACAGATCCTTGAAGTAGGTGGAGGTGTGTCGCTTGATCACCATCGGCTTCCTCTCCCACAGTTCCCTGGACGCAAACGAGAAAAGGGATCGCAAATTACAATGTCGGCGTTGATTTCGACGAAGGAGGGAGGAGTCGGGTCACTATTTCAGATACTCACTTGAAGAACCGTTCCGGTTTGTAGGGATGCACCAGCCATTCGAAACACTTGCGTCCTTCCGCAAGACTGTCGAACATGTAGGGAGGCTCGGGATTGATGATGAGCGCTTCCACCTTCTACACGGCACACGGACAACCAATAAAACAATTCAAGTAGACGGACAAGCACAGGGTGGTGTCAATCAGTTGTCCTTTCCCAATTATTAATTAGAGCAATCCATAATGTGACCCGAGCGTTTTCTAACTTTTAGCGAACGGCATTACACAGCTACTTACATAGTCCGAAAATCA
>JAQGBY010005951.1:0-13837 GCA_034698785.1 Mycogona germanica | reverse complement strand
AAAAATGGCGTCTCCACACCAAAAGCACGACGTCGTCGATTTCACGAGACAACCAAGCAAACCAGATAACAGTTCCAACCAAGCACGCCATATCACATATTACCGGAACAATATTTTCAATATAAAAATAAAACCAGATAACAGTTCCAACCAAGCACGCCATATCACATATTACCGGAACAATATTTTCAATATAAAAATAAAATAAAATAACTATTAACAACCATAAAATAATCGAATTTTATTTTTTTAAATTGATTCTTTTTCAATTTAACATAACAATTGTCAACCCAGGCAAAGCCGTGTAACATTCTTGTGATTAGAATAAATCTTGAATTTGAGTTTAATACATCTTGTTCTAATATGATTACAATATGTCTTAAACTTGAGTTTTTAAAATTGTAGTTTATGAATTTCATCTGCTATTAAAGTTACAGACTAGAGGCAAATTCTTTCGAAAATCTCTCGTACCGTAATACAAAAACAACAAATGCAACTTACTAGATGTTATAGTGACTAGACAAAGTACCTACATTAAAGAGTATAAATACGAATTTTCCGTTCGTCCAATCGTCTCAGTGTTAAAACATATAAGTTAACACGAGGATAGCAATGCTGTGCCTGAAATTCAACTTCAACGGACTCCACCATGAACACGAAATTCGGAATTGCCTCATTCGTCTGATTGTTTTATTCGCACTAGCAATAAAGAAATAAGTTATACCCTAGTTCAGGAACGAATTGCTCTGACTTTATATAACATAGTAAAGATCAAATTATGAAATGTCTGATTCAAGCACTTTATGTGGACTCACGTTTTAAGAAAACGGACTGGAACTCTCATAATTTATGAAACGACTTGGGCGAGTGAAGTTGTTCCTTTTATCTCGAACAAGATGTATAAAAAAATCAGATGTTCGTACATGGTACGAAACGCTCGCAGATACTTCCAATTAATTTTATGGAGTCGTTCATAAGAGTACTCAAGATGATAGAAGTTCGCAATAGAAAGTCGAAATACGAGCAATTCACCCTTTATGCATGACGGTTGTTGGTGCCCCTGGTGTCGTTCTAGACAATAATTTTGTTCGTCGCTGTTATAGCGCAAATTCTCGTAAAATATCTCAAGTTGGAAATTATTGAAAACTAAATATTATAGAAAAATTGAATTTTATTGAATAATTTCGCGAAACGAATATTTAAAATTAGATACAGAATGTCTCACATTCGCCAATTTCAGCTTTCCCATTTCAGTAGTTCAAAATAGAATCGCAAGTTCTACCGCAATCGAAATCCACTGTTGTAAAGACGTCTGACAGCACTGTTGGCAAGTCAAGACTTGATTCGAATAAGCCGGAGAGTATCTCTCGTAATAGTGCTGTCAAGAGTGGACTTAATACATACATAATAGTTCGAGCATCCATCGTCTTTCAATCTTTAAATCCGTCGTCCCATACATCGTGATCATTTAGTTTCGGTACTCCTCCCAAAGTATAGATTTTGTCCAGTACTTCCATTAAAGCACACTTGAATGGTAAGAGGATCAGGAATTCGAAAATCCATTATCAAGAGTGTAATCGATTTTTCCTATATTTTTTTTTAGGATGACCGATTGAATTTTTTTCAACACTGCATGTTGGTCATAGATCACATCAACCGTGCTATAAAAAAAACGAATGACAAGGATAGACTAGTGGCTTGATTTTTTTTATTTTGAGAAATTTCAAATACCAATATTGATTTCGGTCAAAACCTCAACATTGCATCAAAATACCCCCAGCATTAATGTGACCGTTAGACTCGATATATGCATATATGCTCAATAGGAAATTGAATCAACAGAAAGTTGGTTCGAAATTCAAAAGTAGAAGCGCAAAAACATACCAGTATGAGATTTAAAAAAGGCGATGGATGTTAAAAATAATATTAAGAGCAAAATAATAAGTTGAATAGAGCAACCATTATTTTTGAGTTGTTGTTTTCTGTGCTGAGAAAATAGAAATAATTTAAAATTTCAGGACTTGCATAAACAGAAACCCCATAAAATATATTTTCCCAATTCATGGAAATGAACATCTTTGAAAATATTAAAAATAACATAAAGACTTTAAAAATATTAACAATTACATTTAGTCAAGTCTAATTAGACGACTGAAGAGTTATGGTCATTTACGTAATGGTTTATTATGAAGCGAAGATTTTCCTGAAAATATGATCGGGGGAAAAGCCGGAATATCCATGTACGTTGGTCACTAAATTATGACCGCACATAAAACGAAAGATATTTCATTTTTTCTTCTCGTTCTATTCCAATGAAATACTGCTTCCGTTTATAGGGATGCCTCAGCAATTACTTACGTGGCATGGTTTTTATAAGTGACGTGATTAATTTCGAAAATTGGTTCTCCTCCGAGTTAATCCCAATAAATTACTTTTCCCTTCAACTTCTAAAAGTTCCGAACGCAGAGATATCATAAATCTCTGAACTTGTCCCAGCACTCAGTGCCTATTTTAGTTGCTGGTGACAAACATGGCGCCCACCTTCCCAATGTACAACAATGATGGCACGTCGCCCTAGTCAATCAGTACTCATTTGTTCTCTGGGCACGGGCTCCACGCAAGAACCTATTAAAAGGTTAATAATGTAAGATATTAACAACGATTAGTTATTTGAGGTCTAACATTTTCAAATAAACCCTATCATAATTTTCCAGATAAACGATCTATCTCTATTTATATTTTCCAACTCCGCATAAATTGAATTCAAATGTTAATACAGATTATTTAAATTGATTCACAAGAAGATGATTATTAAATTTCTCAATATAAATTACACAAATCCAACAATGGACGATTGTGTTGAAGTGACCAATAAATATTTGACGGTCACAGGTTCGATTCCCCGACAGCGGCACTCGTTTATGCGATACCTGTATTAGTTGGGATGATCCTCAGAATGTTCCTAAACCAAAGAAAAGTTTCCAATACGGTGAAAAATAAATAAAAGCGGTTAAATCCACAGTGGTGCACCTCGATAAAATATGGGCAAAAATGCAATCTTGGCATGCCAAATTACCGATAGAAAATGTGACTTGAATGTCATTGATCTAACCAGCTCCAAATGCCATCGATGCGCATTTCTGTTTTGTATACTTGTTCGTAGAACGGGCTCAATTCTGATATTTCGACGGCGTGTCATGTTGTTGTGAAGCAGGGTCGGCTGCAGCGCCATTCACTAAAGACTTTGACCATAGAGAAATCCGTTAAACGGAACGCTCTTTTTCCTGTAGACAGGTATTGCAAACCCTCTCATCCGCTAAAGTGTTATTCGAAAAGGAGGTAAAAGAAGAAGAATAAGAAAAAGACACAGGAAAAGAAGATACATAGCTATTGCTTTGACTCCACGGCTCCCCACTCAGATTCGATTCTCGACACAACCGTTGTCATTTAGATCCACGACGATTCCAAAACCACACTCAACAACCCACTCGATCCCGCTTTACAAACCAACTCACCAAACATGTAGTTGTTGGCTTCATCTGGCATCTGGATGAAGTGGGTTTTCTTTTTTCTTTTTTGGGGGGCGCGTCAGTTGTCTTGCCTGGGGAACGAATCTGGTGGGGGGGAACCGTTATTAGAGAAGAATGGGAATTATTGTTGGCTGCTCGTTATAGATCATTGTATTTCTTCCGGTGGTCTAACGCTCGAGACGTCGTTTCTGGTGCCACCAACTTCGGCACTGGTTCACACACGCCCTCCCCCCCTTACCCCCCCCCCCACTCCCCCAACGACCGTTCTTTTTTTCCCATTGTTGTCTTAATTTATCTCGGTGGTGGCAGTTCATTTTATCCGTGTCCGGTCAGGCGAGTTACCGCGCACCAAATTATATAAGATTTGGAAGTGGAGTAGGAAAAAGAACCAGCTATTATTTTCACTTTGGTGTGTGGCGAGACGGGTTTGTCCACGGGCTTTATCACTAGGTGGCGCGCATTTCGTTTTTTAATAGGTGAAGGCATTTGTCGCCGCGAGTCGAACATGATTCGTCAAATTCCAATCAGCGTTAGTAAATATGATAATTCTGAAGGTGGCCCATCAGTGTGAGCCCACTAAAAGCATCCCCAGGGGTGACCCGGTGGTTATCCCCTAACTTAGGTTAACTAGTTATGGATCGTTTGGAGTTTTTCTCGTCCTAAAAATTCCAGAGGTCACGGCCGGGAATCGAACTCGCGTCACCGGTTCTTTACGGTTGGCAAACAGTCATCGCGGATACATGATCACTTACATGATACCCCTAATTTAAAGGTAGGAGTTCTGGGAACGTTTAATGAACGATAGACCAGAAAAACTATCGATGGTTCGATGGATCATCGATCTAGTATCGCTGCAGCTGAGCTAATGTAAATACGCTATTATATAAAAGGTGTTTTAATAGGAGTTTTAAAAAAATATGTTCGGTACATATATAAGTAAAAGAAATTCAAGAAGACCTAATCGAATTGTTCTTAGAAAATGGTTTCGGCAGTTGCCTAGATCGGTTCAGTTCTAGACCTAGACCATTCAATGCGTCACGCATTTACTCGTATGAGTCGTTGAAGACGTGTCCCCTACAACTAGACCAGAAATTGCGACTCAGAAATATGAAAAAAAATATACACCTATCAGAATACAGCGTCTGTTGCGTCTAAAAATAAAAAAACGTCTGTTGACGCTGTCGCTAGGAAGTTTATGAGTAATAAAAATATGCGTAAAACCGAAAACAAAAATATAAAAAGAAAATACAAAAAGTGACGACGTGGAGGTGTTTATGACGAACAACGATCTGTAGCATAGATACAAAAGAGGGTAGAAGACAGGCATGATTCACTCTTATTGGGCGATCGCAATGGAGTCGCTGAAACTATTTAAAAGAAATTACATTTTGTAGCATTTGCTGATGATTTTTCAAACGGTATAATTTCGTTCAATGAATCGGTATTGATTAAAAGAAAATCGGTGTTAAAGATCAGCCGATCCGAAACTTGGGTCGATTCCTGTTCTAGTCATACAGCTCATTGGTGTTTGAGACATGAGCCTTTAACCCGATCGGGAGGGGTGGAGGGTAAGGGAGGGGGTAAGGGGGATACTGGCTCCTAAAACGATTCCCGTCACGCCACATCAACGCACTTTCGTTTATTATTTATTTCGCCGCCCCCGGCGACCTTTTCTAGACAGGTGGGAATTGAAAAATGACAGCGTGCGGTTTTACGGGGCTGGCCCCGGACTGCCAACACACGGTGTGTCGTTTTTGTTTTATTTTTCTTCTTTTTTCTTTTTGATAAAAAAAACGAAAATCTCAACCGTCACTCGGCGGCTGTGAAATCTGGCTGATCGATAGAATATCCACACCTCGCGAATGAAACTCTTTCTCCCAGCGCAATAGCAACGTCATCACGACGTTTGGGGACGAGCAACGTCTGACGGGATTTACCAGATACTCATCTTCTCGGGACCAGCCGTTCAGCACAGCTTTTTCACCCGTGTAATCCTATATTATAAAACAGAGATTTCGATTTTCAACTAACTCTCGACTAACTCTCAAACGGATCAATGATTTGGCCAAAAAATTAAAATACCGTTAGTACACCACCATCATTCGCTAGCGACGGAATTACAGATCTCAATTTTCAATATTAAATAATAAACAAGCGTTACAAAATTTTGGATAATCTCCCTTTCGCTTCAAACTTAAAATATGGCGTGTCCACATCAAAAACATGACTTCGTCGATTTCACGAAACAACCAAGTAAACCAGATAACAGTTCTAACCAAGCAAACCAGATAACAGTTCTAACCAAGCAAACCAGATAACAGTTCCAACCAAGCAAACCAGATAACAGTTCCAACCAAGTAAACCAGATAACAGTTCCAACCAAGTAAACTAAATAACAGTTCCAACCAAGCAAACCAGATAACAGTTCCAACAAAGCATGCCATTTCACATACTATTACCGGAATACTATTTTTATATTTTTCAGAATGTCAAAAATGCTCAATTTATAATCGAAAATCGTAATCGGATAAATAAAGAAAGAGGCAGAAGGTAAAAAACAATGGACAAGTGTCGAGTGCTCGAGAGGATAGCGTTAAAATAAATATAACTGATATTTCAAGTTTGCGTTTATCGCGTGTCATCGTGTAAACGTAAAATAGCCGGTAAATTTAAACAATTAATTTTTTATTTCATTGGTGGTTACTGTAAACCCAGGCAAAGCCGGACACCCTTCTTGTTAGATAAACGGCTAACGTGTACCACTTACACCTTTAGACGTTTGTTGTCCCGTCAATTGTAGAAGCTGATTTTCTGGAACTCAGAGCACGCACCCAAACCATGAGCTACTTTCGTCGTGTAGCTGCCCCTCATAAGCAAGCAATCACTGATTGCTAACATGATTGCAAGCTTTGCGAACCGATCGGGGGCAGCTTTACCAAAGAGGTGTTCGTCTTACAGTGGCTGCCATTCCCAGGTAAGAAAAACCAGTATGCAACGGCGCGTCCGCTGCCATTAATAACACAAACGGTTCCTCACGGCATGGCAATTATTCCACTCTGAACACTTGAGGGGAGCTATCTCGCCTTTTCTCGCTAGCTAGTAGTCCATTTTCAGTATTATGTTCGACAATCAAATTATTTTAACATCCATAGAATATGATATTTATTATTCGCAGGCCACACACGTTTGTAGCAGCCCACTTCTGAAAAGTGTTTCCATTTTACCTCGAGCGTTTTAGTGAGTTCGATTTTTCGACGCATGATTTATGACACAATTTATCCCTCGAGTGATTCGTCTAGCCAACAATAGGAGTCGTCCGTAATGCTCTCTCTCTCTCTCTCTCTCTCGTCTATGTTCCAATCGAATTTGCAAATCCTAACTCGATGACACGCAATTTGAATAAATTATGACGATATCGAAATCTTGAATAGGCGCGCCTCTCTCTGACAGAGATCGAATTAAAGACTTGATGAGATTTCGGTCGATGGTGGAGAGGGCCAGTTTTCGTAAATGCCAGCGCACCTAGTGAGTTGTTTGAGAAATAACTAATGATTTTTTACGAGCATCGATGATGGCTTCTAATCGAACCAACGATAGTAGACGGTCTAGAACGCGGGAGTCAGGTTATATCTTTGTTTTTTTTTATTTTTTATTTTATTTCACTGAAGTGACTGGTCACAACAGGAAGATTCTGTACCCCTCTCAGTGCTTAGGCACTTGAGTGCTTAGGTGCTTGTTACACTTGTGACCTCTTAACATTGATTGAATTGCTAAAATTAACATTGATCAATTGTCATTGACATTTTGGGGAGCGGGTTTTTGAGATAGCAGGCGTTTTCGTCAAATACACCAGCGCCGTCTGCCGATCTGCTGTTAAAACACGTCGAAAAATCTTTCGTATGATACTTGAGCTAATTTAAGATAGGGGGAATTTCCATTCGAGAATGAACAGTAATATCTTGTCACGCCGATTTTGTTCAGCGTTTAAACGCACCCTGCTCAAGCACGCTTGGATTAAGTATGCTTGGCACGTGTAACAAAGTAGGTGGTAAATTCTAGATGTGCTTAACAATTTTAAATGTGCTTAAGAGGGTGCGTTTCACTTTTAAGAACATTCGACCACGTCATCTGTATTTGAAGAAAGGGTCGGAGATCTCGAAAGCCCGCTTTCTAAAATTTCAAAGTAACAAGGGTATTAGGGGCAATGAGATGCTTGAACAAAACGTATAGAGCCACACACACGAGTAGCACCATTAGTAACGGTGGGCGTTAACACACGCGCGATTCTAGATCGTACAGTTCTTTGGCTCTATCTAATGTGAATGGTAGGTCATTGACAGGCTTTTGCGAAACGACCAAATATCTTGTAGCAAAAGAAATGCGAAATAAGACGTTTATCCGTCGTGGTCGATTCCGAGGAGGTGGCGGTGGTGGGGAAGTCGGGGTAAAAATCTAATATATTTTCGTCATGCGTGAAGACGGCGGAACAAATTGAAACTCCAAATTACTTTCAACCGTAACTCATGAAATTAAACTAACGTTTCAGATCGAAATTGGCTGTGTGCTGTCTCCCATGACCCCCTCCCCCCCTCATTCCGCTGCAACCACTACAAGAAATGTAAAGACTGCAATTGGCAACTGCACTTTTACACTAGGGGGCGCTCATTTCGTCTCTTAGCAGGTGACAGTAGGTTGCTGTTGTCACCGCTAGTGGCGCTTAGTCCGTCGTATTCTGAGCCAATGCTCGTAGCCCTGGGAACGCTTAATCGGACAATTGTAACGAACCGACTGAATCTGATCTGGAGTGTCGCCAGGGGGCGACAATTACCAATATACACAGATGCCGTACTGCGAAGATTGAGTTCGGGTGCCGTTTCATAAGGATGTAAATTAGCATAACTGGTGATAAAAGTAAGTATATGAAAAGATGGCAATCAGCTGATAGAATGTCAGAGTTTGTAGTTTATAGAAATGCACTGATCGAGCTTCAATTTTCGAAAACATTTTTTAAAAAATGATTTATTTATTTCTGGTACTATTTCTGGTTGGAACTGACTATACTGACTGTGGCTCGGGTTCGATTCCGGGCGCGGGCTCTCGAAAATGTCGAACCCGGGGTACTGGTCGTTCCTCTCGCATAGTGCCTGAGCACTATGAGGGGACGTAACGCTTGTAGTAACTACAGTTCATTGGGTTAAAAAACTGTTATCTGGTTTGCTTGGTTGGAACTGTTATCTGGTTTGCTTGGTTGTCTCGTGAAATCGACGACGTCATGCTTTTGATGTGGAGACACCATTTTTTAAGTTCGAAGCGAAAGGGAGATTATCCAATATTTGGTAACGGTTGGTTTATTATGTACAGACTCTGTAATATTAAAAATCGAGATCTGAAATTCCGTCGCTAGCGAATTGTGGTGGTGTACTAACGGTATGTCAAATTTTATGCAATTTCATTGAGCCGTTCGAGAGTTAGTCCCCGGACAGGAAAATCAAAATCTCTGTTTTATAAATCCTATATTATAAAACAGAGATTTTGATTTTATGACATTTGACTAATGGTCATGATCATATGACTAATGGGAATTTGATTAAATAGATTAATCTCTAAAATCAATCTTCAAACGTTTTTAATTATTTAGAAAAAACACGGTCCATGAACGATTGGCCTAATTAAATTAGCAAATATAAAGACAAAGTTCACTTTGCATTTGTACTATTATTCCGGTGATCGCGGGTTCAATTCCCGGTTGAGACTTTCGAAACTTTTCTGGTGAGAGCAATTTCTGCATGCGCCGTTCTTCGGAATGGAAGAAAAGTCGTTGAATCTCGTGTCAGAACAATATCAGGTACACTGTAAAGATTCCTAGCTAGATCAGAAGTCTAGGCTAGGCAAAATAACCAGGTCGCCCTCCTGGAGCGGTTTTGGATGACATCTCCTTAACAAATATCTCGAGCGAAAAGTCAACCCAAAAAATGTTGAATTTTTCATCACCGCGACGAAAATTCTTAAGAAAAATTAATTTCTTGGCTAGCCAGAACTCGAAGGCCACGTCCTCCTTTGAGATGCCGGCTTACTCAACACTGGCAAAAAAAAAGTCCACGAATGTTCATCGTGGCGTGAGATTCAATTATGACCGTTCTTCGTTCGCCACAACGCACACACAGTACGAGATTCTTAATTGGTCTCGCGCATCCGTTAAAAACAGCTTCCACGTTTGACTTTGTCTTGAGCCTGAGACGGGACTCAACATGTCCCGGTTTGGAAAATATATTTATATAGGAGAAGAAAAGAAGAAAAAAAACGGAAAATCTGTTCGCACTGCCGCTTGGGGGAAAACAACATGTTTTCGCTCAACCGGGAAGTAATGGCTCACGTCTGAGATAAAAACAAGAAAAAAAAGAGATGGCGAATTTAAGAAGGAGTAGAAAAAAAAGTGAAAGAGCGTGCGAAAGATAAACGAGACTGGCGTTGCGTTCGTTTCCCGGCATTGAATTACGCTTCCGACTTCATTTATTTAATACAGTTAAACGTTTCGAGTTGCATTCTCTCAGGCAATGGACCCCATTCCCCGTGAAAAAGACTTTTTTTCCACCGACTACTTCTAATTATTAGCCACATTCAGAGAAGTGCGTTTCGAGAACCGCGCAAAATAAATGAGTTAATTTACTAGATAAGCATACTCGGGCGAGAGGATACGGTTGCCATCAGCAAAATCTAAGTAGTACTTTTGGAAAAGAGTTGAAATACGTTTTTACCTTCTATCTCGAAGCTAATAGTAATTAATGAAATGTGTTGATTAGTTTGTCATCATTTAAACACCACCGCTCGCCGAATTCACGATCTATTGGCTGTTTGCGAAATAACACGCTGCGCCCACTCCTAGCCTTCCTATTAAATTATTTATCAATTATTACGCATTTGGTGTAAATATGTACGTGCCCTCATCTAAAGATTATTTATTATATAAACGTACTAGAAGGTTACCCGGCTTTGTCTGGGTTGCAGTAACCACCAATGAAATAAAAAATTAATTTTTTTAATTTACCGGCTATTTTATGCTTACACGATAACAAACGATAACACACGATAAACGCACACGATATTCTGATTTTCCTTTACATTTTTGACATTTGAAAAATTCGAATTTTCACGTGCTATAATAACATCATGCAGTGGTGCGTGCCCCAACATGCTTTTTATATTTAAAAATTTGGATTTTCAATCGTTTATCAATTGTTATATCATTTAAAAAATATCTATTTGATTATTTATTTTTATATATAATAGTATGTGGTATGGTGTGCTTGGTTGGAACTGTTATCTGGTTTGCTTGGTTGTCTCGTGAAATCGACGACGTCATGCTTTTGATGTGAAGACACCATTTTTAAAGTTTGAAGCGAAAGGGAGATTTTGTAATATTGAAAATCGAGATTGAGTGGTGAGATTGAGACTGAGTGGTGTACTAACGGTATGTAAGATTTTATGTAATTTGATTTTCCTGCGAGAGAGTTAGTCTCCGAACAGGAAAATCAGTTTCCTAGTTTTATAATATAGGATGATAAATAATTTTTAGATCAGGGCACACACATAATTGCCTTAATTGACTCTGTCTCTGGGGAGGCACTCTTTGTTGTTTAACAGACAACAGTACAAGTATCTGGTTTTGCGATTGATTTCACAATTAGCATGGACATTCTCGAATACAAAAGATGACAGGTGCTGCGAATGCTGGGCCTAGACTGTTTAAAATGGGTGTCCAAGTTAGATAAGTTTCCTACTTTTCCTTGGTCAGACGTTTGCTTGAATAGTGCTTGCATATTACAGGGTGTTCCAATAACGGTATTTATTTTATCAGATCTTCTGAGATGGTACTGTAATGGTAACACCCTGTATATCTCGCCATTTGGGGGGTCATAAGAGAAATTTAAATGGTTCAACCAAGAGCTGCTAGATTTGTTCGAGCAAACAGCAAATGTACAAACATGCTGTTAATGTTTTGGAAATAACAGAAAATAAATCAGTATCAGTTTATAGGTCCGCATCCTGAAGAGATATTGCGACTTCAATGTTGGGAAATTGACTGTCCAGCTCCAAACTATGTGTAGATGGGGTTCACTCTAAAATGGTTAATGAGGTTACTGTATTTGTAATTGGTGGACCAGCCCTAGCGACGACAATAGAAACCCCAGCTCCTGGCTATGACGCAGCGCCATCTAATGATAATACGATGCGGAAAGACTGATCGGTGGGCCCTCTTTTCAATAGTCTCGAATATCTGTATTCTAATCATAATCGTGTTTTATAAAATTACAGCCAAACCAAAACGTATGCCACTGAAATTTCCACCACACACCATTTCCTGAAACATAATTAACAATGAATGAATTTCCAATGAAACTGACTCGAAAGAAAACAGCAATTGGTTTCTGTCAACAGAACATGTTTGAATAGTGAAACTGCTCCCAGGCTTATGGTTATTATACAAACTCTGCAAGTTACAATTTTCCGATAAATGCTATTAAGACGTCAATATCTGTATTGTTTACTCGTGCTTCAGGGCAATATTGTTATTACGTGATCACTGGTTAAACATAGTTAAATTTATACAAAGTTTATAAAGCTCATCTAGTTATTGTAAATTTGGCTTGAAATTAGCTCACTAAGTACGCGTAACAGATTAGTTTCAGTTCAAATAGAGTTTTGGATTTTCAGAAAATTGTTTCGGTTAACAACAAGTTTGTAAAGTGAAATCACCTCCAGACTTTTTTATTTTCTTATTTCAATCAACAAAGAACATGGAAATAATAAAAGAAAATTTTAATAATAACAAGCAAAAAAGGGATGTCATGTCCTCGTGAGGTATTTTGAACACCAATGTTGCCATGAAAGTAACAAAAGAATTGGTAAGGTTCTGCTATTAAATAATACTGACTTCGAAACCTTCTGGCTCAAAGGAATTGTGAGAAAAAACAACTTCGCAATCTGGTAATAAGCAATACGAAAGAATAAATTTATATGATCTACACATTTTTAGACTCGAGTTTTAAGCATAGAGTTAAATTATAATATTAAATCTTTAACAAAGAACAAGCTATACATATATATATTCTAAAGTTTTTTAAGCAATGGGTCCTGACCAATTTCAGATCACATGTAAATCGAGAATAGGAAAAATAAGATAAGAAAAATGAAAACCAGACTGACTAAAAAGGCAATTTAGCTATCGGGAATAAAGTGGCGAATTTTCACTCAGCATCATGTTAATTTATTCAGTATCATAGTTCATTTATTAACAATTAGCAAATTTTAAAAGTAAAATTGATTGATGACGATATATCTCCTTTAAGCCGTATTTTCCGGTCTATCAGTCGCTGTTTGCATCGGCTGACGTTACACTCTGCTGTTATTCCGGCTAATCGATTGAAACTGAGTCTCAGATTCAGAATCAGAAATTCACATTCCCAACTCTTTAGATTCAAAATCGAAAATGTCATATGTTGTGAAATTCTGAGTAAAACCAGGCTCCGGATGGGGCAATACTGGTGAGTCATTCAGCGGTCAATGAACAATTCGGACGGTGGATGAAGCAAATCTCTGGTTCCTGAGACTCTGACACCGGAAGTTCCGAGACGTTCTCTTAATAACAGGCGATGGTTTATTGATTGAGTCGTCATTTTCAAATCGAACGCGCTTAATGACGAGTCTTCGTCGCCTAATGACGTCCTCGTCTCCCAATCTAAAAGAACACCCCTCGGGCTGGTTTCTGGTCGTCCAACGATTGTTCTGACGATTGGCATCGTGTCACTTGGTTTCGACCAATCAGAGTGCGTGTCGCGCGTAAACAGATTACGTCTCCGATATCGAATCGCACATGACCGTTCGTGCTGGAGACGAAACGCTAGCACTTGGCTTAGAGTTCACCATTGAATGATGCTAACAACACTGATGGAGAGAGCCAGCGTTTTGATATCGGATGGCGCATCTTTGTTCCCAGGATGCACCAATCATAATTCGCTTATTGGCTCAATTTTCGTCTATCCACTCGACGCTGATTGGACTAGTTTCATACCGGCGACAATAATCGCTGAAAGTCTCATGAGATGTTGTGACACGTTAGGCGCGTACATATTTATTTCATTACAAGATGGGTGCCTGGGTTTACAGTAACCACCAATAAAATAAAATTTTATTTTTATATTAAAAATATTATTCCGGTAATAGTATGTGGAATGGTTTGCTTGATTGGAACTGTTATCTGGTTTGCTTGGTTGGAACTGTTATCTGGTTTGCTTGGTTGGAACTGTTAT
>JAQGBY010005950.1:0-13839 GCA_034698785.1 Mycogona germanica | reverse complement strand
AGTACCACCAGTCCGACCTAGGGCCCAGCCTAGGTTGGTGGCGCCGCCATCTGGGCGCGTGCAGACTCCTGCAGCGGAAAAAAATATAGGGGCGAGCATGGTCACCGGAGGTAATGGAGAGAGCAGGATTGAAGCGTTGGTAACATTTTTTATCTGTATCCTTTTCCTCTATGACATTGTCATGCAATTCTTTACCATGTATGACAAAGCATGCGCTTTTTCTAAGGTTGTCAAGAGAAGTTGCATATGCTGTAAATTATAAAACTGTTGTAGCACTCGAAATGCACCCCCCACCCTTCGTCCTTCATTCCAGTTAAGAGCAGAGTCTAGCTGTAACGCTCATTAGTCGCAGCTTAAACTTAATTTTACCCGACCCTGCTGCTTTGACAAATGACGCGTATTTACCTACGACACGGGGCTCTCGAGAAAACACAGACACACACCTCTATAGAGTTTTCTGGGGCTCGACGACAGGCACACACGCATTGCGCACGTGTAAACGGTTCTTTTCGTTTAGTCATATTTTTACCTTGGCGTTGGCAATCTCGGCTTCAATTGCCGTCATTATTATGAGTGGGGGGCTCGAGACACGTTTCATATTTCGTAAGACTAATTTCGTAACTGGCTAATCCTTGAGCCCCAGTGCACCCCCGAAATGGCTACCGAGACGCGGGGCCTAACGCATCAGAATGACACCAGGTGCCGCCAGTTGACGTTGCGTTCGCGTAACGCCATCTATCGGGAACGCTAGACACCTTGTAAGCTGAGTTGCGGTGAAGCCATCTCTGTTGTGTCCAGGGGCACCGGGAATCGTTTTCGTAACCCAATGGCGGAGTTCTCACACATTATGCTTTTTTCGATGACACGAGGCCTTTAAAAACAAATGTGCTCTTAATATGATCGACTATCAAAGTCCTCTAGCAATTATCCGCCACCGATCCAGGGTTCCAGGGCTATTTATTACTTATTCGGGCTGCTGAAATATAAATATAAAGAACTAAATAAATGGTGGAGAAGACAGAACGAGCGCACATGTAACTTCTCATATTTCGGTCAGTTCCGTGTAGCCGAGCTGATCTGATTGCCCAAACTATTTTAAGTCAATTTGAATCACGTGACTCGATATAAAGAAAGTATGTTGATCGAAGTGGAGTCTCATGAGGATGTGGGGCGTACTATACTGAATATTTGCACGGTTTGCACATGAAAAGTTTCATTCGTTGAACAAACAAAGCACGTATAGGCGTTCACCAACTGAACGTGTATCGTTGGTGTACGCGGCGTTCCGAAATCAATCGATTGTTCCCGCCGAGTCTTCGGGGAGTCATCGTATCTGAAGCGGGGGACGGCGCCATTGCAGAGCGAATGCGTATTTCAACCTGTCTAAATTAATGATGTGTTATTAAAACGGACATGCCGACTAATACGGGCGCGGACATGGCGAGCGTTTGACATTGTTCTGCTGGTGGAGTGGAGTGGAGGATCAGATATCAGTTGTCTATTGCCAACGGACTATAGTTGATGATGTGTAACAATTCTTTCTGTATGTAGGCCTATAAAGGCCATACTTCAATCGATTGTCTACGAGTATACCTTGACTGCTCGTACGAAGGCTATTTATATACTGTATAATTTATGATGTCGTTTCTTGACTTTTGCTTCGTAATCTCTGACACCGCTAAAAGTCGCTGCATCGTTACGCGCAACGCTAGAAATGGTCGAAAATTGTCACCCCGATGACTTTAAAGGGATACCAGCTGTGTCAATTCGAAAAACAATTATGCGTGCGTATTTAAGACTATTTCAAACAGACACTATAATAACACTTAATAATTTGGGTGATGAAAATTAAAAAATTAAAAAGAATAAAATAATAATAGTAATAGATTACGAATATAATATTTTATTAATGCGGTGTCCAAATTTAGCAGATTTTAGCAGATACAACATCTAAAGAGGGTTCATTTCTGCTTGCTATACGAAAGAGAAATAATCTACTGTACTCGCTTATAAAACTTTTCATATGACTCTTATTTTCTACTTTTCATATAATCGTGGAAGCTGTGTTCCTTTGTGTGAAATGTTCATATAACTTTGATATCTCGATTAGTAATGAACATCGAAAGGACATTACAAACAGCGATTGTCTTCACAATTCCATATTGCGATTTGAACGAATATGTAGCTGTCACTTTTGATGATCGCAGCGGATCATATTCCACTGAAACAAAAGTTCGCAAATGGAAAGGATATTTAGAAGTTGAAGCTTCAAGCATCCAATCCAATTATGTGGAAAGACAGAGCCCAAATGTTCTCAATTTCCTCAAGATGATTCTTTGCCCTTCTCGTTGCTTCAGCCCTGTTACGTGTGAGGGGCACATTTTTACCAGTCCCCTGCTTCGAATAAACGAATGCCTGCGCCCGGAGTTGAACCCCCAATTTGGCATTGCAAATAATTTTATTAGCTCTGACAATACGCAAAAATAAAAATTAAAACCAACCAAGATAATTTGTTCGTAATTGATTGTCATACTCGAGTCAATCAATAATTTATAGTCGGCATATAAATGTTAGGAGTAGCTCGTTCTGTGCAATGGTAGGATGCCTTGAACTTAGTTATTTTTCTAATTCACTGAAGTTTATAACACAACACGAAGATTCTGTACCCCTCTCAGAGCTTAGGCACTATGTGAGAAGCACATTTTCACCAGTACCCCGGGATCCAATAATCGAGAGCCCGCGCCGGGAATCGAACCCTGACCGCCGAACCACAGTCCGTCGCTTAACCAACTGCGCTACGACAAGTCGTACTTAAAATTAGTTATTCCTTTGACATCTAATTTGCTCGCGCAGGACCTTGGGTGTAAATTATTTACTATAATGTATAATTTATAAATTCAATTTTATTTTTTTAAATTGCATGCCAACGACAAACCACGTTGTTCTCACATTCGTTGTTTCCAAACGCATTTCAGAAAATGCCGAATTATGGATTTATTGGGTTAATGACGTGGTCAGATGCGTTATTTACCAGCCTCGCCCCTCCAGTGGCCACACACAGCACAATCGGTTTGCGAATGACGATCCTTTGTTATTATCCGTTGGCATCTAATAACTGTAATCTGAGAATTGCCGAAGCGGCGGGCCGGGTTGCGGAGAGGAGGCACGCCTGTACCACCAAAAGTGTTTGATATAGTATCGGGAATCGGCCATTACCGCAAATTGTACTCGGGACCGTGGATTTATGAACGAATAAATAAGGGTACATACAGAGCGCATCTATCGAGGCAACTCCCGCGGCCCATGCTGTGTGGCGTGTTATCGAACGCAGGTAAATTATATCTTGCACTCCATTAGCCGCGTGGAATAACCTCAGAAGAAGACGTGACGAGCTCATGACCCGCACCACACACACATACAACCGTTTTGTATTGTTGTTTCATATTGCAATGGACGCACGGGTGCAACAAAAATGACGTCGGATTGACATCAAAGCGATGTGATGCTCGCAGTAGTTAATCTTCTCGTGACTATTGTCTCGTATCTATTGACTAGTATCTCGGTGGTGTAATGGTTAGCGTGTCGATCTGTTATTCCCGTGATCGCGGGTTCGATTCCCGACCGAGATTTCTGGAATTTTTAGGGCGAGAGAAATTCCTATGCACGCCTTCCTTCGGAATGGAAGTAAAACCGTGGGACCCGTGCCTGTACGATGTCAGGTACACGTTAAATATCCCTACCTAGGTAGCTTAAACTAAGCCTGGGCTAGACAAAATTACCAGGTCGATTCCTGGGGAGGGGTTTTAGGGCGAACTCGCTGGTGGACACCTTTGTCCTTAACTGGTCGAACCTCGCCATAGGCCTGATCCGGGGCTGCTTGTGGGTACATTTTGTAATTGTAATTGCATTTTCATAACATTGATCATGCAACCTAAGTAAAACAAAAAAAAATTATATTGTATATTTTTATTAAAACTGTGGTGGTAATATTTGCGGAGCAGTTGTTAGAGACACTTGACCGAGGTCGGTCATTTCCTGACAAAATTGTCCGTTAGTCCTTTGTGACTAGCAAGTGTCCGGTTGTAATGCGGATTTTGGTGAAGTGCAATTGACACCTCCTTCAGGCACACTAGTGAGGGAGCAGGAAACGTCATCAGGGAGTAGATAAGTCACGCCGCGGACGCGACTTGAGTGGTGCTGGTCCGAGTCGAACGCAAGACCTCTGACTTTGGTCCTCTGCGCAAGATAGTCATCAGCAAATGAAGGCAGCGACTTCTGAGCTGCGTGTCTTCTTATGTTCGTGTGTCGGTCGTTCGTGTGTGAAGTGTGTGGGCGTTCGCGCCGTCACTCGTCTGATTTCTCGCTATAAAATATTAAGTCAACGTCACCGCACTCGTGTGTGAGGTGTTTCGTCTTCATCATTGATGCATGCATGAGCAAATTTTCAGTCCCGGATTCCATTATGTTCCAGTTTACATCTCAACGTAGGCGTTATCCAAGTCGGGGGGAGTTTGTTTCTTCGCTGGATGGCTGCTGCTATGGTTCTTCAACAAAGGTGCTTACTTATTTAAAGTCGTCTATATCGTGGGGAAATGGCGTGGCATATCACAAATTACGAACGAGACGATAGTCCAGATTGAAATAGAGAAGACAAGTCTGTTTGTACAGAGATATATATATTACAAATCTGACACATGAATTAACAAATCGAATAATTACATAGGAGAACAAGGAAAATTCGATGACGAGTTGGGGAGTCTCCATAAGTAAAATATCCACTGTAATTTGTGAAAAGTGTATTTTAAAAAGACATCACACATTGCCTTCATCATAACTCTAAAAACATGAACATGCTATATTTAATTTAAACGTCTGCAATTTAAATAAATATACCAGTTTTGACATTCCAGCACTGTAGAACTTATACGACAATCATGTACCGAAGTGGAAATAATCAACAATTATAAATCAATAGCAAGTTGTGCCCGGGACAGCTCTGGACGAAAATCGTCCCGGATACAATATATATTCAAGATTTAAATAAATAGTTCCAATTATTTTTTTAGTACAAATCGAATTTGTACAATATGTTTGTGATTATTTTTATCGCCTCACCCTGTTCGCCGTGACATTTAAAAAACGATAGAATCACCATCTATCGCCTCCTATCCAAGAGGAATACAATTTTGGTTTTCCTTTCCGCTTATGAGGGAAATAAGCAGTTGTAGAATATTTACTTCACTATATTCAAGTGCAATGAATGGCAAAGTTTATTAATTACTGACGCCACTATTGAAAGTAATGAGTTTTACAGCTAGCTTATTGTCACCACGCAATCAAGCCTGAATAATGTAGATAAACTTTTATTATTAGAAACATTAATTTTCGTTACGTGTTTTATACGTGACAAGAAGGTGGATATAATTAAGCGATTTCGGAGGAAAGAACAGCGCTGAAAGGGTTTCGACGAATTGGTCTGCGCACGAAAAATAAGCTTACCTTTGCAACACCGTATACGTTGAGTTATGAGACAGATCCTCACGTCAAAGTGCTTTTTAGCGAAAAGAGGGCGTAGGACCTCTCCGAAGAGGATATATATATGTAGGAGTAGAGCGGATCCACCATTTACGAATAACGTTCGGTTGTCAGATCCGGTGGCTGCATAAGTTAACTGCGGTGTCTCGGCGAACAGAGACCGCGAGTACATATACGAGTATATATATCAGATGAAGGTCGCTTATTGCATGTTCATTACTGTCTCTCGTGAGGCCAATAAGAACGCCATTCGCGACGATGGCGAGCATGTATAGGGGGCTCAGGATATAGATGGCCGTCGGCCTTTGACGTGGAGCACAAAATAATGTCGACTCGAGCACGCGTGATGATGCCGAGCGCGGCGATAAAGCGTGCGTGCTAATGATCGGAGGGGGAAACAGGCTAGGCTAGGAAGATCGTGACATTGATTCTATGTATGTCCTGGAAGACGATTGCCAACAATGGGAATCAGTAAGATACTTTTTTGGGTCATGTTTTTATTCCCCCACCCCAGTCGTTGTAACAACGATAACACCATAAAGCTTATAGAATACTCAAAATTATCGAATACAAAATCGTGCTGTCAAAAAGTCAGTAAAGTCTAACGAAATGACGTACCTTTAATCAGAAATTGAATAGCAATTTTGTAAAAAGTAATTGTGCATGAGAAACTTGTGAATTTAGAATTATGAGTTAAGGACGATGTCTTAAGGACAAATAAATCTGGATAGATACAGTAATGTGATCGTAATAAGACATCATCCTTAACTCGACATCCGACTCGGCATGCTTCGGCACCATTTTATTTAGATTTATGAGGATTACGAGGAATACGCAAATACAGTAACTAAATGCATTGCATGCCTTGCAACACCTAATGTAAATCCACTGATACTGTGTATGATTCTTCAGATAGGGAGATCCACCAGCGTGTTAGTCCTTAAAATTTCCAAAGAAGCGACCTGGTAATTTTGCCTAGTCTACGCCAGATACCTAGGTAGGGATCTATAACGTGAACCTGAAATCGGTCAGAAGTGGATCTCACGGCTTTGCTTTCAAAAAAAAATTATTTTCGAAATAAGGCGTTGGCAGGAATTTTTCTGCGATTCTTTTTCGTCAAAATAACGGTAGGCGCCAAAATCTTGGATTGTGTTGTCGATCGAGAAAGCGAAGAAAAAAATCCAATCCTCACATAAAATACCCAGCGAGCTCTACTAATATAATTTAGTGTGTGATAAGTCCAGTTTTCATCTGGGCTTCACAATTGAGGAACGATTGCGTGCGACGTGCTTTGTGCAATTTTCCATTAACGGAAGAAGCCGCTGAGATTCATTCGCCCACAAAGCCGTGAGATCCGATTGAGGAAACCTAAATAACTAACGCTCCCCTCTTTTTGAATTGACTTATTTTTTTTTAAAAAATCGCCTAGTACAACCTTCGAAACAAAAAAATAAATAAATCTTTAATCGTTCTGACGTCTCTGAGCAATTAGTTTGTTCTCCTGCACAAAGCATGCGCATTAAATGCTAAAGTTTCCAATTCTTAACTTCAATCGGAATTAAGTGCTACTTTAGGAATCGAGCAACATTTTTTTGCACGAAAGTTAATTAACGCTTAAACGTAGGGCACCTACCTACATTAATTTGCATATATAATGAGGAAAAATCAATACCTCCAACTTGCCTACTTGGAATCTTACGTGTACACGTGGAACTATTGTGCTTTCCATATCTATTCACATATGCGTCTCCAGCTTTTAACTGCTTTTCTTTGCCACTAAAATCTACTTAACCCATTATTCGTCTGCTACGATTAGTAATTCCATTCGCAAGCCACCATAATGTGTTACTTTCAGCGCAACATTGGGGTATGCATAGGCTCAAACAAACGTCCTTCTTAGGCCCTGTGCATGTACACTGAGGCGTCGGACGTTCTCTAAAGTTAAGAATCGAGTGTAAAGTTAAGAATCGAGAGTAATGTAATAATACTCCAACAGTGTTTTCGGAATTTGCCATCCCATGTTCATGTTTTAAAACAAGAATGTTTCTATCGACATCAATGTAAGGTTGCCATTTGGGCCTTACTAGTACAAGGTTACCCAAACTTAATTCGGTTTCTTCTCTATTTCGAATTTCTAAACACAACTTAAAAATACATGTATGTTAATAAAACTATAATATAATGCTTCTTTCTTTTCAATACCGCAGCTATTTTAACGCTCACAACACAAATGCTAACACTTACACGACCTAATAAATATTCTAGAATTCAGAACACTTCGTGGTTTAATTCTACTATTGTTCAATAAATAGAAATTGAATATTCTGATTTAATTTTTCGTATGTTTGTAAAAGATGTGCCTGCTATCTTTTACGAATTTGTTTAAAGAGTACTGGGCATGTGGTGGAAGTAACAAGAATATTGTTTAGAATTTAACATTTCGAAGGGTTTACAGCTGTCCCCGTAAAATGGCAATCACCGCTAGCGTGCGTGCGTGCCGCAAAAACGCAAGGCAAAACGAACGTTCGGTTCCCGGATACGTCAGTCGGGGGTCAAAAAATGGTGCGTGCGTCGTTACTTGGCCAATGATTAATTCGTATGCCTGTATGCTGTACACCAGCTGAATATTAATCAAAAAGCATCACCCTCAGCAAAGCCAACTAGAAAACAAATACGATTGTTCCTAGATGACGGTAATATTATCTCTATATGCTGTACAAGTATTGTGGCTTTATAATTCTGTCACTGTCTGCCGTTCATCGGCGGATGTACTGTATATTTAGCCGGTATTATAGTACACATATAATATCTTCATTAAGGGAATGCACTTTTATTTGAGCTGCCTACCGCCTTTGTTATTCCTATAGACGCTTCATATTATCACACGTGTCTGGAATCGATGCCAGTGACATTTGGCTCCAATGGCCACCGCAATGAGCGCTTTGCCAAAGCGCCAACGTTCATTAGTTGTTTCCTAAGGTCCATTAACTTAGGTATTTCATGGCAAATAAATTTGAGGAGATTGTGGAAAATTTGTTGAGAAATATAACTGCCTCTATATTAAATATGTGATATGTAGAAATAGAAACATGCCTGTGAAATAATTTCTGAACATGAGAACTTCAACTGTTTGGAAAGGCAAAAGGACGTTTCTCGTACAGCTCGTAAATCTACAATTCACTGTTGATAAGATGTCTATCTGATTAGGAATGTATGAGCACATCGTTTATTGACAGTGGCTGCGATAAATCCAGTTTGAAAAATCCAATAAGTGCCAAAACTGACTGTGCATCTACGCAGAGTTGAATGTTTGGACTTCCATACAAAGCTAGGTCGGATTTTGCTCGCCGCTTTCACGAAGATACATGATGGTGAATGACACCGACATGCGAAATAATTATCATTAGACTGTGAAGTCCGAAATTGGTCAGTGGACTGGCACCTCAATTAGGATTTCGGTTGTCGTGCTGATGATAGAATATCTCCACAGGATTTGTTTTTCTCTCGTATAGCACTATCCTTCTGAGACCATATACAAAACCAAACAATTTCGATTTGACCACTAACTAGGCTAACCAACTACACTATAATTTGTGGTTAGACAGTGTGATCATTTTTATTGAAATGATCTCAACGACGACAATTGGAACCATATGTCGATAACATTTGTCACAGGCCAAAGAATAATTCACAACATTTAATTTAATCTACAGGGTGGCCAAAAAACAAACGTTTCTCTAGAAATTTGATCATATATTACAAATCTTTAATTTATACCATTAATATTTGGCACACATGTTGGTCTTTACTTTCTTTATGATCTCTCAATTGCGAAATTGTAATAGTCATTTTGTTTGGTCACCTTTTATTCATGTTTGTGTAATAGTTTCTGTTAAATTTTATAATTTTTAAGAGCAATTTTAAATTGACTACTTTTTTAATGCACACAAGTTTAGCGTTTCGCTCTTGAATTGCGAACGATGACGTCACGGAGTTGGCAAAGTGCGCGAAGCCAATTCATATGGAAAGTAAAGATCAACATGTCTGCCAAATTTTAATGGAATAAATTAAAATTTTGCAATTTCTATTAGGCCACCTTGTAAATTTATTTTCACATATTTAAAAAACGTTTTGTTTTTAATCCAAATTGAATGCTTTTGTTTAAAGTCAATTGAACTGTGTGACTTCCAAATGGGGATAGTTCTGCGCCGTCTTTTTGGAAAGCGAATACTACCGAAATGTATAGTAATGTGGCAGGATTTTAAAAATGAGACAGCACAGTGCAGTGATTTTTGAATGCTTTCATATATGCACTAGACTTTGAGCATGATCTTAGGGGGAGATATATGCACGATGTGAAGACATTGTGCACCAAAATTCGTGCATTACTTCATGTGCCGTCAATGATGAATTTTGTGTGCGTCAATTACTCGCTTGATTGCGAACTTATTTTCGATGCCACAAATTGAGTTTTCAAATTTTCTGCTCGGCCGAGCACGAATTTTGTTCCGCGAGCGTAGGTCCAAAGGGCACATCCCGCATTTCATCAGATGCACACACTTTTATTTATTCGTGCGTTGGACAAACAACAAAAGGAAAAATTAGAATTGCAACGAGAAATTCAAGATAACGTTCGCCGTATGTATAAGTTAATGAAATTAAAATATGAAGAGATTGCGAAGAATTGCGGAACCGATTGCGGGAAATTTATTTCGCGGCATATAAACTCTCTTGTACTACATTTGCGCACGTATATAAGCAAAAGCAGCGTATAAACTTAAAGTGACTCACAATTATAATGATGCTGAATAGGACCCACTGTGCTGAAAGTCGCAATTCTAAATATGTTATTTGCTGATCTAATCTAATTTTTATTTCCTTATACAGTCATTAGGAGAAATATGTCCTTTACTTTAATAAAATGTAATGTAGTTGGATCTATAGACACTGATCTAATTATGCGCTCGTTTATTGACCTTTTGTAATAAGCAATAATGTTGAGCTTCCTGGGCCGGCAACAGTCTGATCAGGGGTGCAGACGTATTGATACAAAACTCTAAGAGTAGTTTATGTTGAAATTAAAAGTATTGGAACTATTCTAATAATGTTATTCACTGTGTATTGACGCAAATACACTGTAAAAAAGTTCATCCCTGTAATATTTTCCATATATTTTCCATCGATCGTAACTCCGGGTTCAACCTGGTTGAATTCCAGTACGACCGAGTACAGAAACACAAACAGACTCTGTCACCGATTCGCTAAATGTTGGGCATTTGCGAATTTGAGTTTTTACCAGCAACATCTCCCTGAAATAAAATGAAGCTGATATGCAGCGCCACCTATACACGGCAAATTTGAATCACTACTAGTTAAACTCGAACACAGATACATTTCATTTAAATCGAAACATTTTTCATGAAGTTGTGATATGATTTGTTTGGGGTGCTCTGTTTTATGGGTCACTGTGTAGACTTCATTAAAATGTGGGAGAAGTTGTTGCGGTTAGATTAGTACGATTATATATATTATTTTCGTAATGAACAAAATTGCTAAGATGAACGAGCTTGTAATGGCTTTAGGGTACCAAAGGATTGCAAGCGTGACTTTCCAAAATGCCATTGCCATCAATTCACTCGAGTTGACAGTCCGAAATGCTGGCGTTTCGTCAAGTCCATTCAATATGTAAATCTCGATCATCGCCGTCTTCAATAACCGAATTGCAGCTACCGGCTTAACGGTTTGACGTCTATGGAGACGTCGAATGGCGTTAACTCTTACAAGAATAAAAGAAGAAAAAAATGGTTTTTTCATTTATCTGTTGCGGAGAGTAGAGAATCTTGTTGCCGTGATGTGGCAACTTCCGCCCGAGACGGACGGTGGCGCGGCGAGCGTCGATTGGCGGCCGCCCGCTCTGTCAGCGTCACTCCCTACAAGACTCGTAAGTCTGTCTGCGGAGTGCGCTTTAGTGCGTGTTCGAGATTTCAGATGCCAACACTCCTACATTGAAATCCTCCTGAGATCCCCTTGTCCATGTACGGGGATTTAAGAATCAACCTCTCAACCTCTTCGGAAGAAAAACAATAGGTCTGCTGTGTTCTCCTTTAACGCAGTTTTGGCGGCTTGAGTGTTAACTGATTGCCAGATTCAAAAAAAGAAAATCGATTACTCTGAGCTGTAACTAAAAAGAATGGATGCACCATTTGTTCACAATTTATTTCCTGAATACATTCTTATTATTTATACTTTCGAGAATTGTAGAATAAAAAAACATTCTAGGGGCTGGTGTCTCAGGAGGACTTAGCGAATGAAATTACGGACTGGCAGAAGTGGCACAAAAAGCGCTTGCCGCCTATGACTCCGCTGGGGGTTCTGCTCTTCTCCATCTTCTTTTCAAAAAAAAAAAAAAAAGGAAAGAAAGACTATGATCGTGAGAGAAAGAATTCCAGGCCGATGTGGTGATGCGCTTCCTAGGCTTTAAAAGAACTTTCATTTCATTTAGCCTAAACGCATCCATAGACACTATCTGACGATTGGAGCTGAATCGGTGACTCTGAACTATTGGTGACTTAGGTTTCACTCGAGTCGAGACCCGATCTTGTGTTGGTCTCGTTTTGAAATAAGTCATCGATTAATTAATTTGGTATCGAAAAGGAGGACAGCCTCACAAAAATATGGCTTTGGTCATCCTCATTGAGACGAACGTTACTGCGCTCGTGGACACTCCACGGTTTTTCCTATATATGTACCTGCATTGCTTGATCAATTTGTTCAGGGGGAGCCACTAGCGTTTCTTTACCAAATTACAAAGTCCACAAAGTCCTTCTGAACCCCTCGATTATAGACGCAATGTGGGACCTTGCTATAATACCTTCCTTTGACGTTGACCGAACTGACCGCACAACATTTTGAATGATTCATCTGCCTTTGATGTAAAAATTGCATATTTTCACAATTCAAGTAATTAATTGTCCCTTTGATTTGATTTATTTTCAGAATACTTGCTGCTACACGCCAGTCGACATCGGAACTGTAAGTTATTGGCGATTATATCAAAATGTGACTCTGACAATCCGTCAGGTTCAATGTCACATTAAATTCAAATTATAATCACAATATTCGGAACAAGCCGTGCTCGGGAACGTTCGTTGAATAAAAAAGGGGGTGTCTGAAAAAAAAACGATACAATCACTCGGTTCGGCAGTTATTAGGCAATATCGCGGCAGACCTCTTGAATTGCGCAAGTAACGACACACCTGCGAGCCATTTGCGTTGGATCCGCGGCTGTTTAATCTACGAGTATTTGACTACGCGCCCGTTTACGAAACCGATTCTACGCGAGCTACCAAGCATCAACTGGGCTACACAAAATGTCCTCCCGTTAAAGCGCCTTCTTCTCTCACATGTCCCAACTGATGCGCCTAGATACCCGTGATTTATTGTCCGAGATTTTCCTTAACCGTCCTTTTTTCACATGGTTTGAGCGTGTCAGCATGATGGTGATTCTATTGAATTGCGTCACTTTGGGGATGTACCAGCCATGCGAAGATGAAAAGTGCCACAGTAGTAGGTGTCAAATATTGAAGGTGAGTTGATTCGAGTGTGTCAATATTGAGAGTAGTGTCAAACTTGGCGTCAAATTTCATTAAACTTCAATGATCAATTATTTTGATAGACAGAGATTAAACATCGTTACGATTAAATACAGAGTATGCCTGTATTTTGGTAATATCATAATTGTACGGTAAAATTATACTGAATGAGCCTGAATCTATGGACCTCTTACATTATTTTTAAGTCGGTCAAATTATTATGAAATTTGGGGATTGTTTTTTTATATTTTCGTTCAACTGTAGTTAACCATACTTTTCTATTTTTTTCTGTACTTTTAAATTATTTATTATTATTATTTTCTCATTGGAGTCCATATTTTCTGGATTACCCTTGTAATTTTTATTACATGTATTACAATAACTAATTTTGTTAATAATTTTTTTTCATTACAACTTTTTGAATAATTATCAATTTCATTTCAGAAAACTTCAATATAAAGTGCTAAGTGTATTAAATAAAAAGGTATTGAATTTGCATTAATACTGTACGCAAAGCGATATAATTTAGAATTTTAATTCTTATGAGAAAGTTAAAATACATTTTTGAGAACTGCAAGTCGATTGAAATGAGTATAATGGCATTAAATTTGCGTTAAACAAACCAATGAAAAAGTCTTCGCTGGTCAGCCCAAATGTTGTTAAATTGGATAACTCCGGTGTCTTACACGAAGCCTCGCCGGGGGGAGCTTTA
>JAQGBY010005949.1:0-13839 GCA_034698785.1 Mycogona germanica | reverse complement strand
AACACTTTGAACAGGTCCAGGGGGTCCGATCCAGCATCAAAATTATCCGTGATGCTGGAGCAGGGACCCGGCACCCCTTGGAACGGAAATGACGACAGGGGTGGGGAGCCAGGACCCACAAAATGCCAAACTCGCACATTGGACAAGTCCACACTAGCACTATCACTGTCACTATCACTTGCACTATCACCACTTTCACTAGATTTGTAGCTGCTGGATGACTCCTCCAGAACCTGAACTCCTCCAGAGCTTGTCCCCGGCACTCACATCACTTTCACACTCACTATCCAACACTTCCGGCACAATTCTGGACGGTCAAGCAGTTGCTGGACGCTTGTGCGTCTTTGTTTTTGCGAGACGCCATTTCCAAAATTGCACTTTTCGAAAATGTCGAAAAGACATTGGAAATGGCCTCTCCCACAAAAATGTTGCCAGATCGGAAAACTAGATGGCGCCACCGCACCTGCAAGTGTGCGGCATTTTTGGAAACGTCATTTTCCGCTCTATCAAATCATGTGTGCCAGATTATCATGTGGTTAGTAGATTTTTGCCACAATTTTTTTGAAAAGTGAAAACGTAACAGTCACGGGCTTGCCGGTGGTATGCGGATTCGCTTGCCGTGACGGTTACGGGCTTGTCGGTTAAAGGGTTAACAAATATTAAAGATACAACTGGTCATTTGACCCCCGCCATAGGCCCATCTCTTGGGGGCTGCTTGTGGGTACTTATTGTAATTGTAATTGCTCGACCAAAGTAAATAAGACTGACATTCTTTTTTTTTTAAAAAAAGAAATTACTAACCAAATTAAACCCCAACCCCCTAAAATAACTAATCCCTCCCCCCAATTAACAGAAAGAAATTTGTGTGCCCTTTTGTCATGAACAAAAATTCATGGGACACACCAGCAACAAAAAATATTCAATCTCCAAGTTCCAATCAATTCAAAGTTACTCATGTGAACCTCTGTGCAGTGCCATCTCCGAGTTTTTTCAAGCATTAATTTTAAATTCAGGAAATTGTAAATCACAAAAAACTAATTTCACTGGCCGAAAGAATCAAACATTTTTCCGTGGACTGCCCACATGGGCAGCCCCATAAAGGTGTCCGATGCCCTTGCCTGCTCGATCGTCTCCCTTTCCGGTGTCCCATACCCTTCCCTCCAAAAATTGTGCTGGCCAGCAGGCCATCACGGGAAGCCTTCTAGAATTTTCTAGAAAACTTCCAATGAAATAAAATTTTACTAGTCCATACTATAACATGGAATATGTGCCTAAGTTAAGCATAAGAAACTATGTGATCCTCAGTAGTTTAGTGGTTAAGGTATCGGATTGCTAATATGTTGTTGGTTTGGGTTCAAATCCCGGTGGTGGAAGTTTTTTCTCTTTTCATATTGTTATTTTTGACGCGCACCTCAGATACGGAATGGGTTTCCAGTTTCAAAAAAAAAAATTTTAATTTCTTAAAATTCAGATTTCAAAAAAGTAAATTTTATTATATGTAACCTATATGATAACCATATGTAACCATATATCATACCTATGTAATCATATATAATTTTTTTTTAAATTTTATTTTAACAAGGTACAAAGCAGTTACAAAGAGAACATGACTGCAATCAACAAATATCAAAAACGCTTTGTCCTTGTGAGTCTTACGAACACCCCTATTGCTACACAATGTATGGATGTTCTACGATTTTTTTATTTTTTTTATTTTATTTTATTTTTTTAATTCACTGAAGTGACGGGTCACAACAGGAAGATTCTGTACCCCTCTCAGTACTTAGTGTTGGAAAAGCGTTCTGGGCTGCTGCAGGAGGGGGCGCAGGAAGTAGATGAACACCGAAAATTGTAGGCCTAGCAAACTTAGCTTAACTTAGTTATCCTGGATTAGGACACAAGAGAGAATTGAGACGACAAAAGTTCTCCAGAACAAAGGCACGGCTTTATTCCTTTTGTGCAAGACACTCGGACGGAAAGAACAACTTCATCAGTCAGAGACTCGTAGCAGAGTGAAGCACACAAAGGCAGAGCGAATCTGACCTTTGCTGGTGACGTGTGCACAGGTCTGGCACCTCACCACATTTGCCACCTAGTGGCTCCTGTGGTGATGGTGTGCAGGGCGGCCCCACAGAGCCACACACTGCACACCCACCACCCCACTCACCTGGAGTGAGGTGGTGCGTCACCGTCGCCACCAATCAGGTGGCAACACGAGTTTACCACCGAGTTCAACCTCTGAACTCAGTGGCGGGGGCGGACTCCCACTGAGCGTGTCTCCACCAATCAGGTGGTGACACGCTCACCACCACCGAGCCCACCCCTGGACTCGGTGGCGGACTCCCTCGGAGGTGCGACTCCTCCAACACTTAGGCACTTTGTTAGGGGCACTGTTTATAACTGTACGAGCATTCTGCTGCTTTCATTAAGTAGAATCAAGTGCATCTTTCACCTTTCATATCTTACGAATTTTCTTGGCAAAATTAATTATATTATACCTTCCAAATCACATCATTTCACATTATATTAATTCACAATCACTGTATTAATATCGTCATAACTATCAGTTGTGATAAAACAAATTATCAACATCTCTTCTTAACACCGCATCTCTCATATCGTTTGTGAGTTTCGTATGCTATAAACAATTCAAATTTTGTTAAATCTATATTTATGTTGAAATCTTCCACTATACAAATTTGCAGACCTCGCATTTCCTCCAAAATTTCAGCAAATTATTTCAAGAACATTTTTATTGTCGCATTTAGCGGTTTATAGATTACCAACACAATAATTGTGGAACCATTACTCATGATAGCCGAAATTGGCAAATATTCGAAAGAGGAATAACTGGTGCACCATTTTGTTTACCGACAAAAAGCTACTCTCTTTAAAATATAATGAAATAACTCCACAACGTCTCCCTTTCCTGATTTTGTGGATTTCGGAGAAACCAAAATATATATATTTTCCTGCGAGATAATAGTTCTCCAGATTTCAACTAAACATAATAGATCAAAAGTTGTCTATTCGTGGATTAAGCAGCAAATTAAGTTCATTGGCATTTCTCCCTCATTGGTCCCTCATAGTTCTCTGCTTCGGCAAGACTAAGGGGCGACCTTAAACCTCCTCTCTCAGAGTAGAGAGGAGTGAAGACGGTTGTGTGAGGTTTCAAAAGGAAAAACCCACACAACTGTCACAGTTCCTTCCTTCCTTCCTTCCTTTCAAGGCACCGAATATTAGCATAAAACAAAGTTAGTAATGATTGTTTTTTATCAACACACCGAGGATCTCTATCCCCATTTTTGAAGAACTTATCAATAAAGTTTATGTACTCGTTAATGTTTGACAATCTGTATATGAAAACATGTTATTAATAGTTGTAGGACTCCGACGTGAGCTGGCTCGCTCATCCTCTTGAGCTGTGATTTGGTCTGCATGGTGCGTTGTCATCACTCTAAATCCTTGTCCTTCTTTAGAAACACTTTACCATTTTCTGTGAAGGCATGTGCATAGCCATATTTTAATTTGATAACATTAGCCATGTGTAAAATTTTCTTGTTGAGAGGAGTTAGGTTTTCATTTAAATATAAAGGTATTTTGTCAAAGTTTCCGTTTATATTCTTTGCATTAAATTCTGTAAGTTTCATTTTGTTGCGCATCACTTGAAATCGAACTTCTTGTTCCTTCAGACACACCAGGATGGGTGGAATTTTATTTTTTGTTGCCAATCGATGCACTACATTAACGTCTTCAGTTGTTATCTCGACTCCAACTAGTTTGAAAACCGTCGCCACAATTGTCTGTAAATCTTCTGGCAGCCCAGCAATCTTCACGTCCCAGTCAATGAGAGTACTGAGCTAATTCGTTTAGCTCAAATTTGAGTGACGACACTTCGTCGTTTAGATAGGTGTTCTCAGTTATTAATTTCTCTAAATCATGCGAATGATCTGACTGAAAGTTTCTCACTGTTACCAAATCATGCTTTAGAACAGCATTATCGCCTTTGAGTTTTTTTTTTTCAATTCACTGAAGTGCAGACAAAACAGGAAGATTCTCTGCCACTCTCTGTGCTTAGGCAAAATGTGAGAGGCACATTTTCACCAGTACCCCGGCCAGAGCGCGCTGGGAATCAAACAGGACCGCCAAACCACAGTCCTTCTCTTAACCAACTGCGCTACGACGGGTCGTACCCACTTTGTACCTTCTAGATTTCCGTATCTAATGTTGATAGTTTCGACGATATTTCACAGTATTCTCTCGCTGTCAAAAGCTTTCTGCAAACCATCGAATTTTGTGTTGAACGCTGCGATTATAGCATTTTGACCAGCAAGAATCTTCCCAAGTGCATCCTCGTCTGCTACCACTGCCTTTCTTTCCTTCCCTGGGCGTTCATAGATGTATCGGAACAGAGAATATCAATTGAAAATTGTCCTGGAGTTGTGAATTTTGAGTCTGTAGAAATGTCACTTGTATTCACTGTTGAGACGGTCGCGATTGACTCATTAATTAAAGCAAGATAGAATTCGCGAATGTGAACAGAACTTATTTATGTGGGTCTCAAGTATTGAATTGTTATCACACATAGTTTCACTTGAATCACTCACACAACAAGTTTTTCCCCTCCTGTAGGTCCTTTGTATTGTCCACTGCTGATTCCATTGTTTCTATGGAGTATCGGTACCTTACCCCACTTCTCAGATGGGAGCCCATAGGCCTGTGATCATATTGTGTTAGGTTTGGTGAATAGGCTTTCAGCAACCCTTGACCCAACGTTGGTCCCGTATCGGAAGTATGGTACTTATTAGGTGATTGAGCCAGACCTTGCGTGCGTGTGGTAGTAAGTCCTTGAATGTTGTTCATGAGCGAGTCATGAATACTCAGAATTAATCGTTCCTGAGCTTCGGATGTCACCCATTCGTTGGTGATCGCACCAGGCTCAGGTTTCACTTTTTCAATTACGTGCCACAGTCCGAGCCTCGGACTGTGTTCACGTTTTTGCATTTGCGTTTGGTGAATTATTATAATGTAATGTTTTTTTTTCACTTCAAAATTAAACCAAACATTAAAAAAAAACACACAACTTTGTTTTTACGTTTCCAGATGGTGTAATTCGTGCCATCCAGATAAGTCACTCTTATTTTTGAGATTTGAGATTCATTTTCGATAATTAATGTTCCATTTTTAATTTTGTGCGTTACGATAAATGATGTTCCATTCCATCTCCAGACATACCTTGAGAAACATACAGAGACTCAATTGGACAAGCTTACAACCCTGATGAATACTCCTGCTGTTACTATGAACAAAGTGTTGGATTTATATCTCAGTAGGAGCAGACCCAAATTTCTTTGGAAACATCAGCAATAACCTTAAAAGCTCAGGCCAGAAGGACTTCTGCCAAAAAACTGGGAATCAAGACTGATCTTAGTAAGGTCAAAGGCTTGTCAAGGACATAAACTCGAAACTTATTGACATTCCAACTGCAGCAAGGGTTCATTCATGGTTCTTTATCTAACCCTAACGCACAACGTGAATCTATGCTGCTCTCTACAAACCAAAAGCAAAATGCTCTTAGTAGCAACCTTGTTATCTTTGGTTTGCCTTTCTTCGATAATGAGAAACCTATGGACTTGGTTATGGGATTGTGTAAGATGATCTCTGTTAATGCTAAAGAGTCGGACATTGCAATCACTCATAGGTTGAGACATCAAGGATATGGATAGGATGATGGATCAAGAATTCTATTCATTCAATTTTTCAATAAGGACATCCGCCAATGGATTCTACGATCGAAATCATCTTTGAATGACGAAAAATCACCCACAAACGACTTTTCCATCTTGGACCCACATTTTCCTCACTGGATGCAAGTTTATGTAAGGGCACAGCTCACCTCTGAAAATTCCACTCTCCTTCGTATTGATGTTGTGGATCTTGTCTATGGGGCTCATAAATTTCAGCATGTGGATTTTTTCTCAAATCAGGTGTGTGCCCATTAGTCAGGGGATGCCTGATTATAATATTCACTTTCTTAAAGATATCATCTGATCCAATCCGACTTTGTGGAATCCTCCACCGTTTCCATTATTAAGTTACACTGGGATAAATGTAGGCCAACCTAAGGAACGTAAAAGATCGAAAGAAGTCGTGTCGGATATGGAAGTGGATGGTACTTCATTGCTTCCACTGACTGATCCTAATAATTGTGATCTGCCCTTACCTGAAATGAGTCTCTCGGCTTTGAATATATGCCTTCTGTGCCAACTACTTGTTACTCGGACTTGAGTGGACTGCCATCGGATCATTTCAGTCTTGCGGATTTAAGGATTTACTACATCAATATCAGGTCTCTCAGCAAGAATTTCGAAGAACTTTGTATGGAGTTAAATGACATTATTGACAGTTTTGATATTATATTAGTGGAGACCTGGGCTACTCCAAAAACTGCACACTGTTTTGGTATTAAGGGGTTTTCGCACGAAATTTCTGATATGCCATCTGCTGAGAATTCGGGTATCTCGATTTTTTGTCAGATCCTCACCTTCATTTTTCGTTTTTGTTATTGGACCTCTCTTCATTTTTAATTACTTCTTTTCAGGCCTTATCACACTCTATCCACATAATGGGATCTCCACTGTTAATGTTGACTGCTATTTATAGGAGCCCTCATGCACCGAGGGGTAAACAGTTTGATAAAAAAATTTCCTTGCTACCCTCAAAATATCCAACTGATCATCTTATTTTTGGTGATTTTAATATTAATATTTCTTTAAAACTTACTCATTCTTCCTTCGATAATTGGTATATAAATACAGTTTTTAAATTTGGATTTGCTCAGTCTGTCAATGTCCCAACTCATGTGATACCCACATCAATTACAATCATAGATCACACTCTATATAACATTTGATTCGTCGGTTGTTCATACCGACCTGACGGATCACTATGGCATTTTGTCTTTCTTCAGGACATCCCTATCCGGTTCTGGAAGTAATTGAAATCGGGACCTCTCCTCTGATGTTAATTTTGAGCGTGCACATCTGTAAGTGCTGGATCGAGAGCGGCTTAACAAATTCGATAGCAGCAGCTATCAATCCAGGGCTTGTAATGGTGCCGAAACCCCTCCTTTCAAATAAAAGATGGGCACACTCTTGTAAAAACAGAGCCAAAAAATTGAACATTTTGCAGCTAAAATAGTGTTTTTTCATAAGAGAAAATATTTGCTTGAATAGTTTACAAAAATCAAATATGGCCACCACATATGTGCAAAAATTCGTTTTAGCATATGGGGAGGATGCCATCTTGGTCACAGCAACCTGCTTAGTTTAGGAAAATGCCAATCTTCTCCAATTTTGTAAAATTTCCAAATTGCCACCAAATATTTTACCTAAAACTTTAATTTTTAATTTAATTGTTAATATGTGTTTGATTTTGATGATTGTTTTTTTGTATTAAAGATCTTTTCATTGATAATCATTTTCAATTGTCATTTTTGCATTTAATTGAATATTTGTATTTCTTTTATGTACAGGAGTGCACCGAAGTCACTGTGCACTTTCTGTCCATGATTTTGATATACTATTTGAAATTAACCTCATTTGAGGGTCCACACAGTGATTTTTGTTATTTAACAACCCAATTGTATGGACTTTTTGTTCTCCTACATTGCATTGTAGAGAATATCTCAGATGTGAAAGCAAAGATTTGCAATAGCAAATAGTTTTTGTAAAAATGCTTTTCACATTATTTGAATTTAAGAATCTATCTCACTTTGGACTTTTTCTATTGCCTTTAGATTCAATTATCCTAGCAATTGAAATTGAACAGAAAAAGGAGGGAAATTCAAATTTGTGATTTTCCAAAGCTCATGTAAATGTGTTGAAAATCTTGTAGAGGGCTGCTGCAATTTAAAAAAAAACTAATATTCCTAGGCCTATGTGTGACTCAGCTAACCTATGTGAGACAGTTGAATAGTGGACAAATTTGTTGATTTTCCGGCAATGCATTGACGATGGCGGTCGCATTTTTTTGTGCTCCGACATATTTTGATTTTCTTAATAGTTTTGAGAGCTTTCTCTAGCAGCTGGGCGCGGTTGGGATGATTGTGGGGGTGTAGGAAGGTATGGTGTTGTATTTTGGGGGCTGATGTTTCGGGATTTGAGTGATTTTTGTTGGTTTTCGTGCGTTTTTCTGGTCCCGGCAACCCCCCCCCCCGGTGTTACTTTTGCCCGTCCTCCTGCCATGCGATTCGCTCGACGTTTGGGTCACTTACCGTTGGTCTGGAGTCTTGGCGGATCCCTTGTGCTTCCCTTGGTGTCTGGTGATCTGATTTGTGCTTCTTTTTGGGGCCTTTCATGTGGTTTTTTGATGATTTTATTTGCGCTTTCACTGTCGTTTCACTTTGTTGTCGATGGTTATTAGCGCGATGGTTGTTGTTGCACGATCAATAGTCTGGGGTATTGCCCATCTTTGATAGTCGGTCTCGATGGAACATGGCGTACTCTGTTGGATTTTCTTCAGGTGTTAATCGATGGTCGCTATAGTGATCTCGGTGACAGAGTGGTCGATGGTTTGAATTATCACCCATCTCTGATAATTGACTTTGATGGAAGATGGCGTTTTCTGCTTGTGTTTTTCCTGCGGCGTAATTCGGAATTCTGGTATCTTGGTAGGGACATGATTTTAATGTCTATATCTGTATTTTTAGGGGCAATTATGTGGGTTGATCGGTTATTGCATATCACATATTGTGGTGGTTCTGTGTTGAGCTGACACTCACCGGATGCTGTGTGCTTGTTCCGCTACGACAAACTGACGGGTTTGCTATTGATCTGAGCGTGCATCTTTTGGGCGATGTTCATTTCTGTGTGTTGTTGATTGATAGGCTGCTTCTGTTGCTGTTTGTGACCATTCTGGGGAACTCGGTGATTCGTAATACGTCAATGGGGGAGAGTCCATGCGTGGTTCCACCTCTTTTGATTGCCAACAGCTCTTCCGATTCTGGCTCTAGTGACGCAACAGATTTTGGCTCGCCGATGTCCGATCTTCCAGCGGGAGCAGTCCTTCTTGACCGGGTGGTACACGTCAAGGCTTCGTCGTCAGGTGGTGTTTCTGCTGGGGTCTCGGTCCCTTCCCCACCAGTTGTTGTTTTGAGGCAATCGACCCTTGAATCCAGATTGAGATCTAACTCTGATCCTTCAAGATCATTGCAGGTTGCACAGAAGAAGCGTCCGGCTGTGACACAATCTTCTGACCTGAGGGATATGACGTCACGAAGTGATGGGACTCCTGTTGATGTAGCTGATGGGATGGCTCAGCCTCTTTTAACCCCGACACGTGTATCTCATAGTGAGTCAATTGACGAGGCTCTGGACCGTCGACTCATGGATATGGCGGCCTCTGGTGAGACTCCTTTTGCGGGGAAAAAGCTTCGTCGGGAGCAGGATATTGAATCAGGTCATCAGCTGGGCTTGCCACGTGGAGTGCGACCTGTTATTGATCCTCCGTCAGGGCAGTCTGCTGGAGTTGAGGAGCCTGCGTTTATTGGGTTCTTTAAAAATTATTTGCTTGAGCAGACTGATAGGCAGGAGCAGATGGCTAAGACACAACTGGAGACAATCTCGTCACTTTTGGCTACACATACAGCTGAGAACAGGGCCATGCTGGAGTCTCGTCAGAAGGGCACTGAGGATGCCGTTCATCAGTTGGGTCAGGCTCAAATTGAGCTTCAGTCTTCTGCTGCATTAATGAGTGCGCAGATTGGTAGGGCGTCCTCAGACATTAGAGGTATTAAGACGCAGTTGGGTAAATTGGCCGTCCTACCAAGTAATATATCTGATATTAATCAACGCTTATTGGATCTTAGTGATGCCTCGGCTGTGTGGGATCAGGGACTGGCTGATTTGGAAACTAAGGTTGAGAATTTGGATATGACCAGGGCGTCGCAGTGCCCTTCTTATGGCTCAGCTTCGTCAGAGGCGCAAAAGCAAACTATGCTCCATACCACCAGACAACTCCAGTATTCCCTCAGTAACAACTTGATTATTTTCGGTCTTCCATACTATGACGATGAGGATCCTTTGCTTTTATTTATGTGGATATGTGCTATGATTTCTGTTCCCATCTTGGCGACTGATATCTCGATCGTTCACAGGTTGAGGGCTAAGGATGATGGTACCCGAAATATGATTGTCCAATTTGTGAATAAAGCGGCTCGTCAGCGTGTTCTGAGGGTCAAGTCATGTCTCAATGATAATAAGTCGGGCAAGTGTAACTTTACGAAGATTGATATGCGTTTTCCAATATGGATTAAAATTCATATCCGGGAGCAGATGTCTACTGAGAATTCGGCATTACTGGACGTGGCCAGGGAGCTTCTCCAGGATGGACCACTGAAGTTTAACCGCATCAATTTCTTTGCGGGTCAGGTTAGAGCCAGATACCGTTTAGGCATGCACGACTATGTAATTAGTTTTATTGAGGATATACACGCACTGCAGGCTGATCCCACATTGAAGACCCCGAGGCCTTTTGTTTTGATTAGCTACTCGGGTTTAACAGAGGGACAGCCACGCGAGAGAAGGCGCAGACCAAGGAGGAGGGAGGCTGATATGGAGGTTGATGGTGAGGTTTTTCCCTTGTCCGACCCTAATACGGTTGGTATTACTGCGGAAATTACGGAACCCTCGCTTCTCAACTAATACCATCTGAGCCTAATCCTTATTTTGAGGATTTTGACTCAGTTCCATCCTCTCTCCTTCTGGGTTCTGCGCTTAACTGCTGTTGTATGAATATACGTTCCTTGTCGTGCAATTTTGATGAGTTCACGGTGATGATGAGCGGGATTCTCCCCGGTATGGATATAGTTTGTCTCGTTGAGACTTGGGCGACCCCTAATACTGCTGTTGCCTTTAATATTAAGGATTTTACTCATATTGCCTGTTCCACTCCGGGAACTCAGAACTCGGGAGTTTCGTTGTTTATCAGGGATTGTCTTGGCTTTTCTTACGTTGTTGTAGACATGTCTGGCTTTCAGACCAGCACATTCCAGATTGTCTCCCGTCTTGTGTCCTTTCCTGGGGCTGGCTCTGCTGTTATGGTCTCCGGAATCTATCGGTCCCCGAGTGGGCCTCGCGACGATCTCTTTGACACCGAACTTTCAGCCATCTTGAGCGCACATAGGTCTAACCACATACTTGTTGGCGATTTTAATATAGACTCCTCCACCTGAAAGCGACACTCTGAGTTCGATGATACCTACTTTTGCACACTTGCGGAACTCGGGTTTGTGCAACTGGTCAATGTTCCAACGAGGGTTTTTGGTGGGTCGTCAACCATAATCGATCACGTTATTAGTTCAGTGGATGACGGGCGGCTTAGTGTTGGCGTCGTTCGTACACAGATCACGGATCATTTTGCCATTTTGTTTGCCTATAAACACTTGTTTCCACCACCAGCAAATTTCTCAGGTCTCTCAGCAGGTTCTCTGCACCAGATATCTAAACTTGTTCTTCATCTTGCCCATGCTGATTGGGACAATACATTGTCACTCGAGGATCCGAATGATATCTTGGATTCTATATATGGTATTTTTGAGGTTTGTACATCTAAATCTATTCGGCAGGTTCCGACTAGTGGCAGGATTGACAAGACATGGATAACTCCTGGTCTGAAGCGTGAGATACTTGAGAAGAATAAATTGCTTGTCCTGTGGAAGAAGCACCCACAGAATGACCGTCTCGCGGCGTACGCGAAGCAGAGGCGAAATCATGTTAACCGTAAAGTTAGAGCAGCTAGGTCTAATTTCTATTGTGATAAGTTGTTGGACGAGAGGGACCCTGGTATGAAATGGAAGATTCTTAAGGGGCTAGTCAAGGGTGATTCCTTGCTGAGCAGTAGGATTCAACCATCTAAGTTGTCGGATGGTAGGGTTTGCACAGACATGTTTACATACACGGAATTAGCCTATGAAGTGGGTTCATATTTTTCTGGAGTTGGGCAGACGCTTATTGACACCACGACACTTTCTACCACTTCATTTGTCCCGGGAGTTTCACAGTCGGTTGATATTGACGACTTTGTGCTGCCTTTGAGCACACCTTCCTCAGTCATGAAGGAGATTAGTCATTCAGAATGTGGTCCGGGCCCGGATGGAATATCTATGAGACTTTTGAAGAGTATTCAGGGTGTTATATCGCCCGTTCTCTCCCATCTTTTTAACAGGGTCATTATAACATCTATTATTCCAGACAGGCTTAAGTCGGCATTTGTCATCTTAATTTACAAGGGTGGTGCTACATGTGACCTAAATAATTATCGCCCCATTTCCCTTCTAAATGCTATTCATAAGCTATTCGAGCGTCATGTGTTTTTGCATTTTGACAAGCACCTGTGTTCGAACAGTCTTTTAAACCCTAAACAATTCGGTTTTCGTAAGGGAATGGGGGTTTGCGATGCTCTCCATATGCTGGTTGACGATGTCAGGGGTAGTTTGGAGGATGGTTTCAAGGTGGGGGCTGCCTTTTCAGATATCAGAAAGGCCTTTGATTCTTGCTCGCACGAACTTCTTGTATATAAGCTCTCAAGATACGGAATAACAGGGGCAGTGCTGGATCTCTTCTCGAATTATTTATCGGGTCGGAGGTTTTGCGTTAGGATCGGAGGTGTGGTTGGGGATTTTTTCGATATGAACACTGGAGTCCCTCAGGGGTCGGTGCTTGGCTCGGTACTGTTTAATGTGTTCGTCAATGATCTTCTTAACCTTAGATTGCAGGGTGACATGATAGCTTATGCAGATGACGTCTCCTATTACGCTGCGGCTGACTCGGCTGGTCTTTTGGTCTCCACCATGCAGAGCGATGTAGATGTCATAGTTGATTGGTACAGTGACAACGGACTTGTTTTGAATAGGAAAAAGTCCGTTGTTATGGCTTTTGGTTATAGGTCCTCTTTTGGTCTTCCGATAACGATGAAAGGGGAACCTCTTGCCAGGGTTGAAAGCGTGCGCTGTCTTGGACTCACTATTCAGTCTAATCTCCGTTATAATATCCATGTCGAATCGCTCCACTGTAAGCTTATAGCCGCAATTTCTTATATACGTCGAGCAGGGCCGGGACTTTCTCACAGAAACAAACTTACTCTTTATCATGCTTTCTTTCTGTCGCACATTAGTACCTATATCATGTTTTGGGGTTCCTCTCCGAAATTTCTTGTAAAAAAGATACAGGTAATGCAGAATACTTGCTTTCGCATAATTTCAAATACTACCCGCATGATAATTTCAAATACTTCACACCTTACTGATCTGGAATCTCGAATTGATAACCTGGATTTGTAGAATCAGGCGGCAGGAGGATCGGGAGACCTTGGCTCCAGACGAGAGGAAATGTTGGCTTCGGCGTGCCAGCTCCAGTACTCTTTGAATAGCAACCTGGTTATTTTTGGCTTACCTTTCTTCGAGGGGGAAAATCCCTACATGTTGTTTTCGGGCCTGTGTAGTATGATCTCGGTAGCATTTAAAGACTCTGATATATCTGTTATTCACAGGCTTCGTCCTCGGGATGACGGATCCAAATTATTGCTCGTGCAATTCAACAATAAAGATTTACGCCAAAGGATTCTCCGAGCCAAATCGTCCCTGAACGATCAAAAATCACCTAAGAATAATTTTAGCAAATTGGACTCAAGATTCCCGCATTGGATGGAGGTCAACATACGCGAGCACATGTCGGGCGAGAATGCCACGCTGCTGGGAATCGCCAGAAAGCATCTATATTTGGGCGTCCATAAGTTTCAGCGGGTAAATTTCTATGCTGGCCAGGTTAGAGCCCGTTATCG
>JAQGBY010005948.1:0-13840 GCA_034698785.1 Mycogona germanica | reverse complement strand
TTTGGTGACGTTTTGCAACTTCGAAAGCGAAACGTCACCAAATCAGCCAATCACAGGGCGGTGAAGATTTTTCTTCGCGCCGAAGATTCGTCGGGAAACCATACACAGGACTAGTTGATCATTGGGAACGTTTTATGATAGAAGAAACCACATGGGTTAGAAGTTAGAAAATATTCTTTCTTGCGTGTTGTTTATTTTTCTAACAGATTCAAAAATTTAAAATTTACCGGAAATGGCATCAAATATTATTTTTAATTTCGTGATGCGCTCTCGTGATAGCAAAGCGACCAAGCTAGACTACTGTACGTACGATCAATTGAAATACAGTAGACGGCGGAACCTCAAGAAAGGAGCATCGAGGATGGCCCCACTGAAGACTTAGGCTACAAATCGTAGTCGTGCTTCGAATAAGCAATTAACTGGATACGTCGGTATTATGACAGTTTTGACAGATTCAGCAGATGCTTCAAAAAAAGGAATGCCCAAAAACTGTGAAAATAAAAATATACCTCTAAGAAGAAATTTTTGCGAAGAAAAACTTGGGACAGTAATTCGCCAATACTGAGAAAGAAATACGATATGTTGTTGACGAATGAATATTTTCCCAACACGGCTTCAGGGGTTCGCTTACAACTTTGGGGAACAGGGGAGGGAGCGATGACATATTTTGCTAGGGCGGTGATGAAGAATAGATAAATCTTTTGTACGACTCGTCGTAGTCCAGTTGGTATTGCTACTGACTGGTTCGATTCCCGGCGCGGGCTCTCGAAAATTTTGATCCCGGGGTACTGGTCGTTCCCCTCGTACAGTGTCTAACCACCATGAGGAGACGTAACGCCTGTAAAGCGGTTGACTAAAGTTGATTAGGCAAAAAAAAACTACGGAGCTTCAATGTGTGGACTATCTGCTCAATTTCTCACACAGTTCCGTATTTTTAAGCTGTTATTTTTTTCTCATGTCGATACACGAAATGTTTTCAACTGTGCGAGAAACATATAAAAAGAAAATCGTCATGGACCTTCATGTCGCATCGGGAGCGCACAAATACAAGAGACAAATACCGAAATAAAAAATAGAACATCAAGAGACAAAATAAAAAATAAATGGAAACGTCATTCACAATACAAGGGACCTCCATGTTCAGAACATCTAGGTCGAGATTTCTTTTATTTTTCTCGCATAAGTCAATCGAGATCGCCCAGTTGAACCCCCCCCCCTCCCCTGGCACTGTTTACGTCGAACAAAGTCAACATCCAAGCCAAAGGATATATTTGAGTACTTGATACACTTGAGTACTCTATTATTTCCGTCCGACTTGAATGAAAACGCGCGTTCTCTCTCTTTCGCTCGGTCTCGCCTTATATTCGCCATCCGCCGAATTTTTAACTTTCACCGAACGCGCGTTCGGAGCACGCTCAACCGACGTGGAGACCGGACACGCGCTGATCACCGCAGCACACTTAGTCCTCGACGCAGACTGAAAAGCACCACCAGCCTAAGAGGTGGCAGCATCGCTCTGCTGCAAATGTGAACCCAGCGTAACATTTTTTTTGGGGGTGAAATTATCTCGTTCTGTCCCTCTCCAGTTGCCGGTCCAACTGAGCTCAGACTTTCGATAGTGTTTCTCTTGGCAGACGCGCTCGGTGACCGATAAATCCGTCCGTGTTCGCGGGGACAGAGTCGCTCGAGTCCCGGGTGCGCTTTGGTACGAGAGATCGAGAGAGAGCATCCCTTCGTCAATTCACTCACGTGGTGGGAAATCATGAAATCGATCGGGGCACACCGCGAGCGATCGCCGGCCGCCGGACTCATGGTGGTGGTGGTGGTGGCGGTGCTGCTGGTCACTCTGGTGGCGGATATCGATTCGGCCGCCACCGCCGCGCGCACCACCTCCGCCGCCGCCGACCTCTTCCGACTGTCGGATCACCACGGCCGGCATCACCAGCAGCACTCAGTGTCCAGCACCACGCAGCACACCAATGAGGACGACAGCGACGATGTCCTCACCAAATCGAACGGTAAGAAATGGCTCTCGTACAGATTTCTTGAAGAAGCAACAAAATTGTTAAATTCAGCTAGCTCGAACTCGGAATAGTTTAAATGATCTCCAATAAATTAACTGAGCAGCTACTAATCACTGCCTGTGTAAAAATGTATTTGATGCACTTGTATCGCATTTAATATAATCTTATTCATTTCTTTGATGGCACTTTTAAAAAGCTACTTTGCAAAGTTGATCTTCAAACAATTTCGGACTAATAGCAAATGGCAATACTGTCATAATTATTAAATGTATTATTACAATTATTACAAGTATCATAAACCAAATTATTTTTGTCACACAATTCTGATCTGATCTGAATTGATCGGCCATTTATTAAACTGTGGCTAGACCTTTGTACTACATTGTGTTCATGGCGGGGTCTGCATCGGGTACTTTGATGTTCCAGAACTGCAACATCACTTTTGTATATAGATATTTCAAGGTGATTTCTGTCGTTAAGGCGAGATTCCGCCTATTTTGTTGGAAGATCATTCGAGATTTCACAAATTTTGTCAAATTTTGTTATCTGTCGGTTCTAGAGGTTTTCTATTTTTATATCAGTGTACACGCAAATTGTTTATGGGGTTTTGAAGAATTTGAAAGAATATTGTTTCGTTTGAGTAATCCTTTCAAGAAATGGCACACATGTTAAATAACACAAGTTAATGTTAAATAAATTGCATTCATGTTAAATAAATTTCCGCAAAAGCAAAATTCATTAACGAGATGGCAAATATAAAACGGACTTCTGTTCTGGTAAAGACAATGCTGCAGAAAAAAATCTTCTGCGCATTTAATTAGAAACAGGTATTTAAAAAAAATGCTTAGTTTTTAAATTTAATTCTTGGCAACGTGGAAGACAAAAGATCGGATGGATCCTGAAGAGTGTCTACAGGGCGAAGCAAAAAGTCAAGACTAAAACCGTATCTCGCGTCTGTTCTAATTAGCACTTGCTGTGTGTGCATTTGTGCCATTTTTGGCGTGGCCACCACAAAGCAATTAAGACGAGGAAAAAAAATATATCATCAGCTGTTCCTATTGGTCGGTTTCGAGGAAACTGCTCACAGGTTTCCGTACACAATCTGTCTAACGCCTGGCAGATCCCACCGCATCATATTTTAGTTTCTCATAGTAAAACTAAACTCTTTGTCCTCCCGATCGAGACCCAGACCGAAACGCCTTATAGAAACTGAAATTAGAAAACAGTCTACCTGTTTCACAACTTAGTTAGCTTTTTTTCTGGTCCTTAACAATATAATATTTCATTTTTTTTAGAGGTTGACACTGGCGTGGTTGTACATGAGGGCTGAAGCCGATGATGAATGAGTTCGAAGTGAGCCGCGGAGAAAAATCGGCTAAAATTAAATGCCGAAATTGGGACTTGTTGTACACACACTATTTGTCTTGTTCATTGCCTGGCTTTTAAAATACGTGCCCACAGTTGTTGTGTGTTTGCCAGTCACATAGACGTTGGCAGCACTCGCACAGTAGTACACTAGACGAAATTAACTCTTTTAAACGTGTTCTTGTGAGATATTGTAAGCATAAACATACCCACTGTTAAAGATATGCGAATTGAAAAAAACAAACCGTGACAAGTATTGCCTTGGTGGCGCGATTAGCGTTTCTGAAATACGTAGTTTCAAATATACATAATTTGCGTGCGGGGCGTCACGGGGGTCCCCCGCATGAATTAATGCAAAATCTATCTATCTTCATCAGTCTCGGAAATTCTGAGCACCTGTGCATTAATTATAAAGGTGCGCCTACATATCAATAGAAGAACACCCCATTAAAGCGGCGCGAAAGAGCCCGGCCACCGTCGTGACGTTGCATTTTCTTTAATTGCAGAACTTAAATTGAAGGTAATTGAAGATGTGAGATGGTGATGGAAACACGCTAACCTGAACATGTTCAGTTTCTTTGAGAGAACAACAAATGGATTGCACGGCATTAGAAGTCAAAACTCATAAGAACGTCTATCTGATATCAGGTTATATAAAACGAATATACAGAGTAAATCATCAGTGGTGTTTGGGGAGAAAGGATCAATCCTTAGTTGACTGAAATCTTCGAAACTTCCTTAGTTTCATATCTGAGACACACTCTCCCATACTGCTAGCTTTTTTTTAATCGATTACTATAAGTGCTTGTACTATTCTTATAATGACATCAGCATCTTTAAAAAGGTGGCATTTGAAGAGACTCAGACAACCTTCAAAAAGTTGTTTCCCGATTTCAGTGCAAAAACATCTGAAGTTTCTCAAGCGAATCCTCTAGAATGACTCTCAAATAATTTTTTTAAAAAAGGCGTAAGGTGTGAGCGGTAAACACAATCGTTTCACGAATCCATCTAAAACTTCTCCAAAATTATTAATAAAAAAATAATGAGAATAGTCCTATTCTTGAATATATATATATATAATAAATAGCAAGTTGTGTCCGGGACAGCGCCGGACGAAAAAAGTCTTAATTTAATTGTTTAATTCTTAATCCAAAAGACAACTGATATCAGATCGCAGTGGTGTGCGTGGAACCGGTACTGTCTACCTTGGTAAATATTTTTTGAAATCATTTTCATTTTTCTCGGGAGATGAGGATGTGGGAGGACTAGTTAAGTGTGAATCGTCATCGTTCTTATTTTCGTTAGTTGCAGTGGTTTTCATTTTAGTTTATTCTTATTCTGCTATTATTTTATTTGAAGAGTTTGTCGCCGATTCTGTTCGTCTTTCTTCGTCCAACGCTGTCCCGGGCACAACTTGCTATTTATTATTATTATATAAAATCTTTAATGTTGAAGCAAAAAAGTTCGACTGATTGCTAACAGCTTTCAATTGACAGAATCGGCTCCAATAGAACACGATGAGCTCGGAGTTCAAGCACCCGTACTTCCTCCGACCGACGAAACACGACAGATCTTTTTGCAACCCCAGACATATATCGTTTCGTGTCGTCTGGATGGTCTGGGTGATGTCTCCCCTTCCACATCCCCATCCCCCTTCCCCCTCCCCCCATAGATAGTATAGTTATAGTCAGCCTGCTCGCTATACCCCGCTAATAGAATCGGCGTTTACGGTTTTTTTTAAACATTTGGCATTGTCAGCTGACGAGACGACAACGACAGGGAATGAACGGTGCGCAAGAGGTGCAATGCAACACACACACATCCACAATATCTTTTTTAGTTGTTGTGTGAGTGAGGACGAGGAGGAGGATGGGAAGGGGTGGTGAAAGGACGGAGGGGAGTTGGGGATGGGGGTAGGGGGGTGGGTTGGCTCGGCACTCGAAATAGCCCCCAGGAAAGCAGTCTAGCGTGGCCGCCGCAGTTCCGTCTCTCGGTTTGTTCCTCCGAGCTCCGTCTCGGCTCGGTCTAAGCGCGGCGGTGCGAGATCATGTCATTTCGCGCTAGTTCAACGTTTTTAAAAATAACTGCTTGTCGTGTGGTTTATTGTTTTTTTTTTGCGTTTGGCCCACGGGTGATTTAGGCAATTATTGAGTTGATGGGGGGTGGGGTGGGGAGAGAGGAGAAGCCTAAAGCAGTTTTGTTCTTTTGTGACAAGGTGCAAAACCACACGGATACCTCCAGCTTGAACATGATGCCTCACTTCCAAGAAACTCCAAGAGTAGTGGCCACAATCCACACACACACAACATATGTGTTAAATAAACAACCGCCATTTGGGTCTACTCTCTGAGTCATTTCGTACACTGTACATATAGTACCCCGTAGAATCTCTCTCCATGACAATTAGACGCCACCTATCGAGAAAACTAGTGCAAGCGGCGAAACAAGCGAAGCACACTGGATCTGCGAGCGCATAAAACCAGTCTTTCTCGTTTCATCAACCGCGGATCGTGGACCGAGTTCGGCTGATAAAGAGTAGCGGCTGATTTCGTAACCTCCCTCCTCCTACTTCAACAGTGGCACTAGTTCTGCAACACTGTTAAGAAAGGATTCTGGCTCATCCTACCCACGATTTACTCTGACCAACCCAGAACTCCTTAAGATGTTCGGTCCGATCCGGTTCAGTTAGAAATTAATCCTTTTTAATTAATAAAAATCGAGTCTGACCGGTACATTGTGAGATTGCCTCGTAAAACGGTGCAGCAATTTGCTCTTCCGTCAGCAGAGGGCAGCACCTGTCAGATCTGATCCACTCATGATCTCCTACGTCGTTTCGAGACCTCTTATCCTCGCCATACGTGTGACGTCAGTGTATCTCGGCCGCGTCGTTGAAGCGACACCTGTTTTGTACTTGCAATAAGACGCGTATAGGAATTTCTCTCTCCCAAGAAATTCCAGATGACTGGTCCGGGAATCGAACCCGCGATTGCGCGACTTATCGAGCTAGCTGCTCGGTCAATGGATCGTGCGGCTGGTGAGTGGTGCGGGAGAAAGGCCGGAATTGTTGTGATGGTAGGACCGGAATTGCTCCCAGCAGAAGATGACGGGGCGCCGGGATTTTCAGCAATGCTCACGAGAGGGCGTTGAAACAAAACAGATGAGCGAAATCCTTTTCATACATAATATCTATCCCGAAAACTAATAAGAGCCCGAGAACAGCATTCGTCTACCGATGATATTCCCGCAAACTCGGTACATAACGCTTTCAGTAGAAGCTCTTTTAGTTCGTTTTTCTCAACTCATAAAAGTAATAAGGCCGGCATGAAAACATGAAAGCGGAGCGACTGAGGTAGCCGCGTCCAACTATTTCGGTCAGTTTTACGAGCGTCTTCCAAACTTGATGAGCCCCATATTTGTGAGATTCGTTTCACCACCACCACCATCGAGCAATTTGGGTTATGTCACCGGGAATGTAAAACGGCCGTGAACGTAGAAAAATACGAACGGATGGATCACGCCAATTTCTTTTATTGAAATATTACCGGTCCACGTCGGCGAGCATCGAAAAATAGTTGATTTTATAGACGCCATCATTCTCCCCCCCTAACGGCGGCGACCAAATGGAGAGAGGAAGGCTCATCAGTATGCCAATGGCGTGCGATTGCTCTGTCCGAAGTATTTGCCCGAAAACATATATTAATCACAAATGTCTGGAATCTTTTAGTAGAATGACAGAAATTCGCATAAAACTTGCTCGGATGCACTTACAGCTACAAACTTTTTCATGTCGGTGGCCGACTGGAACAAGCACAATGCTTCGATGTTACACGCGATTTCATCGGCATATATTTGCTCATTCGTTAGAAGGCTGCTGCCCGGGACGATCTTCAGTACGTGCTGACAGGTAAAAGTCTATATGGTAAATCAGGGTGAGTATCAATTGTACCTGCTGTACAGGGTGTACAGTAAAACCGGCTCGTCTCTGCCGCTGAACAATATTTTATCCTTTAAAAAAATGTCTGTTGCCCCGGAGAGGTTAAACGTTTAAGGAAAGGAATTCAGGATCTAGTGTGGAAAATGTCGCTGGCATCAATGGTAGCACGTGATCAGCGCCATTTTGGTGAAGTGGAGACGCCATATTGGAATTTTCCAGCTATGCGATGGCAGTGTTTAAAACTTCAACGGCTGATATCTCGAGAAATACGTAAAATCGAGATCTCAAAAAACTTGCTCTCAATTACAAATTTGCGGAACTATTTACAGCTCAAATTTGTATTCAATTTCGTTAAGCCGTTCGTAAGTTCCACGGCGGATAGATAAAAGAAAAAAATTCAAAAAGAAAGAACAAACTTTCAAGATTATAATATAGATTCTCAGGACCCTACAGATAACAGTCTTCAGAGTTGTTGGCTGCCATTAAAGTATCTCACAATACAAAATACACGAAAGACGTTCGTATCTATTATTATTGAAAATAAATTTAGAAGACATTTCCTTAAAAAACGCTTGTAACCCTTTAACGGGGAAGGCCGAGTTTATACGGTTTGCCGATCCGCACTTTTTGTCAGCTAGATTTTAAAAATAATTTTAAAAAATTCGTTTTGTTAGGTTTATTTTTTTTACGTTTTGTTAATTTGTTTACGTTTTGGAGAATAAATGTTTCATAAAATTTATCGTACGACAGAATGTGGGTTCATGAAAATCAATTCCCGGTTAAATGGTGAAATAATTCCAAGATGGTGGCCATCACAAGCCGTCTCTTTCTACACTCTCAATTCTAGAAACACAGGGAGATCAATTTCTAAATACGCACAAGAAACTATCCGATTCCATTAATGCCGTGGCCCCATAGCGACCAAATCTCAAAAACTACATCTCGACCCCCGTCGCCGAATGGTCAGCGTCGTCACGTTGACCACCTTGACCTCCGGCCCCCCTGGAGCGGTCCGGGCGGCGCTTTCTGGCCTCGACAGGTGCCAAAATGTGGTCGGCCAGCGGGTGTGGCGTTGACGCTCGATGGCGGCGGCGACGACGAAGTAAGTCCAAGGGTGAGATCCGGGTGGCCTTCCCCCCCCCCCACTCCCCCATCTCGTCCGCACTTTCCGCCTCGGCTGGCGCATGTCCTATCAATAAAAACGACACGCGTGACGGCGTGACATTCGACAAACACCAACACAAGAGGTGACACCGACTCTAGTTCATTTGAAACGCGCTTTACCAAAAAACAACACCAGCTGTCCCCCCACTTAAAGCATTTTGCTCGCCTCAATAGCTGGCCTTGCCACCACACACACACACATACAAACACATTCGTATCTGGCCGACGATCTTTAAATTATTTATGCAGAGATAAGCAGACTGTCGTGCGCGGATTCAGACGTGTGAGGGTTATCGAGTATCTCGCCTTCAGAGAGACTTCAGAGCAACAACTTGATGGGTGTGGGGTGGGGGGACGCGTTGGCGAATTATTTATTCCCAATCTAATCTGAAATGTAAGGAAATCGTATTCCTGAATATTTTAGATTTCCCGCTGGTTTTCTTTCCCACTGGAAAAGATGCAGACACAGATGCAGACGCCAACGAACTAAAAAGGACTTAGAGGAAGCACACACAGGACATACCTGTAACCCATTTTATAATTTTGTGACAAAAAGTATGGCGGATTCGCGGGAGATTCGCGATCATGTCGTCATCGCTGCTTCATCGTTTTGCGCCGAGGTGGTCCAACCGTCTTCTATAATTACTCACAAGATAGTGTTACAATTTTTGCTGAAATCGTTGTGGTGTTAAGCTTGGGTGTTGGATTGGGCAATGAATCAAATAAGTAAAATGTCGGAAGTTCTTTCCGGATAGCGACATCATCGGTGCAGTTAATTGGTCACAAGCTGAGGCGACAGCCTAATTCTCCGGTCTTCTTTTCGTCTTCCTATCAATTAAATTATCACAATAATTACTTTATTCGTCTAGATTCACAATAAGAGATCTTTATATCCACCCTATTACGTTAAATCGTGTCTCAGCTGTCAAGGAGGAAATTGAAAAGGGAATCTCCAGTCAAGTCTTGCCTGCGTTATTTCGTATGCCCATCTCGTCTAAATTGTCTGCTTAAGTGCGCTACGACATCTGAATAGCTTAAATGTCGGCAATAATATTTTGTTCCGCTTGATTAAGAAACGTTGGATGGTTCGTCTCTAAGCAGATCTAGTCATTTGTATGCAATTAAATGTAAGCGCAGTCTAAACTTATATAAACAAAGCTATATGTTTCCAACCCGTGTACACATTATTACTCTTGTCTTGCTTAATCTCGTTCCACATTCCATTTTCCGTCAGGGAGAGGGAAAAAAATTAGACGCGAAACATGTAATATGGCTTAAGGAAGGAGAGCCGGAGGAAGTACGTAGACGTAAGCACGCCTACGCGAGAAATATTTGCGTACCTCCGAAGTGGAGAATGGAGATAGACGGATTGTTATTTGTAGTCGGTGGATTCGGGAGTTGAAAATCATATTGTTGTAAACAAATAGAGGCGAATTGTACATTACCGTACCGTACAAATTACTCTCCGCAACGACAAATTTTCTGAGTCATCCGACCCCCTATGGCTGCCAATGACGAGCCGCCTATCAATGGAGCGTTTAGTGGCTTTTCAGAAACGTTCCTGCGAAATCATATTTAATATTTGGTAAGTCCTAGATATCAGATACATATTCTGAATACGATTAATCGATTATAAACATAAATCCCAAATTAAAATCAAAAATTGAGTTGGAAAGTAATTACAATTTCTGTTTTGCTTAGGAGGATAAAATTCTCGTCACAAAATGAAGACAAGATTGGAAGACTAAAATAAATCTAGAAGACATTTTTTTGTACGAATGTGTACGGGATATTAATTGAGCACCTTTATCCGTGTCTCTGGAGCAACCGAACATTTTATTTCATTTCTAAGTTAACAGATTTTGGTTTTGCAGTAATGTGCAGTAACATGTAATTGTGCATGAAAGATAAGTATTTTTATTTTCTTAAAAAGACATCCATCATTCTAAGCTGAGCACATTCAGCAGCACCAGAGCGTGCAAATCGGTTTACATTGTTCGTGGTCCTGCTATATTCGAAACGGCAAGAATTTCTGTGAGAGTCCGGCGGGGTGAAATCGGCCCAAACAATTGGCACGCCGACCTACTTCGTGTCCCGATAAAACCGTGTTTTTGAAATCTTTTTTTGCCAGTTCTCCATCAAAAATGCGAACTGCCAAAAACCGGACAAATATTAATTATGGCAAAAGCTGCAAGATTTAATCATGCGTTATATGTCTTGGGGAGAACACTTTTGACAGCTTCATGGATATTGCATAAGCCGACGTGTCCGATAGCTAATTATGGCCAGTTACTCAACTATTTGTACAGATAACTGGCTGTTAGGGTGCCAGTCGGAAAATACGAATAAAAACAACGCGACTAATGACTCGACCAATTATTTCGCAAAAGCATTTGTCATTTCGATTTGGCTAATAAATTATTCGCTCGGCTAAAGTTGTTCTGCAATACATTTTCACCGGCTATTCAGTTTGTTCGCATTCTGGATCGCTTTGTGGTAAAAGGTGTAAATGTTTGTTTTTGAACGAGCGCCTGCAAAATAAAGAGTCCCCTTACATCTCTTTGGTCTCGGGTCAGATGACGTTAATGATAACCGGACAACGAATTGTAAGATGTCGAGCGCAGAATCTTTACTCGTTGCTTGTTTATTATTTTGTTTTTGTACCCCTCTCAGTGCTGAGGCACATTTTCACCAGTACCCCGGGATCGAATAATCGAGAGCCTGCGCCGGGAATCGAACCCGGGACCGTCTTAACATCAGGCTTCATCATCCCTATTTCATCAATACAATGACAAGACAATGAACAAATCATTTTCGATAAACAGAATTAAGAGAGAAATGCTTAAAATATGTTACTTGATCAGCTCAGAATGCCGAGAATTATTTCTTTAAGTGTTCTTACAATTCTGTAATTACCGCGGTTGGCCCCTTTTCAAGTAATTCGAGTAATTATCGCTACGTGGCGCTACGCTCGACTGGACTAATGTCAGACCTGTCAAATACTTTCTGATACTTTAAAAAATACTTTCTAAAAAATAATTTCGTTTTGCTTTTTTTTTAATCTTGTCGGTGAATTTATTGAGGAGGAAAACTGCGTGATCAGCGATTACGCTGGCACCTGAATAATTTATTTGGTCATGCAAGCTTGAAATTTGTTTTGCGCCATCGCTGATTACGCGTAATGAGAGCTCGCCGATTAGATATGCTAATCATTGGATATGCACAACTCTGCAACTCCAAAGTACAGACGATTTAATTTGGCCTGCGTAATGAAAGCCCAGAAGCAACCGACCATTTTGGCCATTTCTCATCGTTTTGAGTGACGTGGTGCCCCCGAGGAGTCAGCCAAAAAAAAATAAGGTAGTTTATCAAATCTGACTAAACGGCTCGAGGCGAGTCACCAATTCTCGGACAAGATGCCAACGAAACTAACGAGCAATGAATAAACCCCAAGTTTTCGTATTTAAAAAATGCGATATTGTTTTTAAGAGGTCCACCAGCGTGTTCGCCCTAAAACCGCCTCGTTAATGTGTGCCTAGCCCAGACTTAGAATAAGTTACCTAGGCAATGATCGTCAACGTGTACCTGATATTGTCTCACGTCTTTACTTCCATTCCGAAGGAAGGCGTGCGTAGGAATTTCTCTCGCCCGAAAAATTCCAGAGGTCTCGGTCGGGAATCGAACCCGCATCACGGGCACAAATGACAAACACGCTTATCACAATAAGACACGAGACCCCTTAAACTGCGTAAAGACTTCACTCATGTGTTACTAAAGGACCTTATTACAATGAAACGAAGCAAAATTCTGTTCTTTAAACTTTCTGCCCCTTTACTAATTTTATCCGGCACGAGAAACGAGAATAACTTCAAATTTATTGCGCCAATTCCATGAAGCATTAAAGTAACATAGTAAAATGAATACTTCCAGACTGGGGAAATAAGGTCAACAAAATGCATTTATCCTAAATATCTCAAATGCAAAATACAGCTTTTCTTAAGAAACAAGTATACAGTGGTGATCAAGTAATAGGGAAAGCAATAGAGTCTTTCGGCAATTTCGTGACCACTTCGTTTATCAGTTTTGCTTTAGCGCCATCTAGTGACCATTGTTACCCGACTTTTACGTCATTTTCTATTAAGACAGGAGTCTACAGAGTAGCAAGACTTGGGCATGAAGGCATTCTATCAGCGTGCATGTGTACAGCTTAATTATTGATCTGCTATACAAAATAATATCGTTAAAATAAACTAACTAAACTATCAATAGAAATTAGCATTGAGAGGAGTGTTCGTTTAATTATTGTGTACGTACAATGTAAAATAATATTGTGTGTATAAAATGGTTCTTCGATTATTTTTGAAACTGAATTAGCTATGATCACCAATAAATTGATTGAAGAATAAGTTTATAAGAGCGTCTCGTCATTAATTTTTTTTAAAAATTAAAACTGGCAACAGTTTTTGATATGAGATATGTAAGTCAGAATTTAGTTGAGCTGGTTTGAATCCTTGTCTTGAGAACGGCTCTTTTCAAACACAGATTGTTTCGTTCTGCGACTTCTGCCCAAACATTCGGGTCGAATTGCGTTCTATTGATAATATGACAACCTAAGGAGCATGTGTAATGTCGATGAGTTAATAACCTGGTTCCGAAGCCACCGCATTTTTTCAGCGACGAGATTCATACCAAAAAGTTTAGAGATGCGCCCCTGCGCCCCTGTTGCACCGAGCCACGTACACATTTTTAGCTGCACTAAGTCAACATTACATAAACATACTCCACATTTCGTATAAATATAAAGTCGAAAGTCTGCGCGGGGCCCAAATACACAACGCTATAAAGTCGGCCGCTCTCATTGGTCACGGGAGCAAATGGTGCAACTAAATGATTCGCCCAAAGGCTTGGCCTCAAAATCTCGTAAACAAGTTTTCTCTAAAGTTCACTAAATTCTAACAAATCTCATAGCACCATGAAAATAGGCTTAAATTCAGAATGGTCTCTTTTAAAATTCAGGAGGAATCCCAGAAACCATCATGAAAATTGAATTAATTAATTGAAATATCGAATTTACTATTGCATTTGTCAATTGAATTCTCGAAATGCGTCATAAAATTCTGAAGAAGTCTCAATAAATCTCATACGAATTAAAATCGCTTTTAAATATTTCGTGACAACTTATACAATTACAAATTTTACCCGCAAGCAGCCCCCAGGAGAGGGGCCTATGGCTGGGGTTGAAAGACCAGTTGAGGACAGAAATGGGGTTATTTTAGAAGGCTCTGGATTTGAGGCTCTGTCAAGCCATTCCACTGTCTACACACTCTAGGGAAATAGGAGTTAAAATATGACG
>JAQGBY010005947.1:0-13841 GCA_034698785.1 Mycogona germanica | reverse complement strand
AACTTCGAAAGCGAAACGTCACCAAATCAGCCAATCACAGGGCGACGAAGATTTTTCTTCGCGCCGAAGATTTGTCGGGAAGCCATACCCTGGGCTCGATATTGTTTTTGAACTGAACAGGGAGTCCACTGCCTTTTTTTGGTATATTTAAAAAAATTGAAATTATAGGACCGGCGTTGATCAAAAGACGGACAGAAATCAAATCGACTGTTCTTGTCTTCTGTGACAATGACATCTTTGGATGCAGGCTTTAAAATCTAATTTGCTGTTAGAATTTCTTGTACTTAAGAGAGGAAAGTTTGAATTCGTGCGCATTTATTTCCTAGTGCCTATGTTCTGAGCATAAACTATCCTTTCTATTGAATGCATACACTGTATCTTTACATACATGTTACATACATATATTTTTTCAATTTCCAATCAACTGTAGTCATCCGCACTACAGGCGTTACGTACCCCTCATGGTGCTTAGGCACTATGCGAGGGGCACGACCAGTACCCCGGGATCCAAAATTTCGAGAGACGAGCGCCGGGAATCGAACCCGGGACCGCCGAGCCACAGTCAGTAAATATATATATATTAATAAATCTTTATTTCAAGATAGTTTTTCATATAAATGTTCTAAAAACCTAAATATTGATTTTACAATATTAAACTGTTATTCTAAAACGATAACAGAATCTTTAAAAGTGTTACCCGCTCTAAATATAACAACATTTTTTTGTTAAGCTGATTTTTTATCGCTTTGTGCAAATTTTGTAATTCATGAATTCTATAACTTCGAATTTAAACTGGAGGTGCCATCTGCGGCCCCGCGTCCACCGAGAGGTTAGCCGACCCCACACCTCGGCGCATCGGATGGCCTCGGCTCGCAATCGCTGGTATCAAAAACATCTCGATTCAATTTTTTTCACTCTTCGTTCGATTTATTAGAGCAGAGGGGCTGAGCTGACAAAATAGAACGCTAGAGCTTGTTTTTTTGGAAGCCTCGGCTGCTTGGGGTGGGGTGGCTGAAGAGCAATGAATTGGGTGGAGAAAATAGGGGGGAAGAGGTTTCACCATGCTTACAAACGATCACAACGGCCATTCGATGTGTAGGGCTTGAAAAGGGATGGGTAAATCTACCGGGGACTTGTAGGAAAAGTTACACCCTGGGCAAAGAGTTAAATCAACATCCCACCCATCCTCTCCGCGGGATATCCCCGCCACCCACAGAACAACGCACACGTCATGGAGCACTTTAATTTCATTTCCAAATCGACTTATTTTTAGCGGGGCGAATGGGTCGGGGGTGGGCGATCGCGTGTTTCTGTTATAGAGAAAAAAAAAGAGTTAAAAATAAGTATATGAAAGCTAGTATGTATGTGTGTGTGTATCTGATATATAGGCGGTTCCGTCGCGCCGAGCAGCTCCCGGAAGCGCTCTCATGGAGCGACCGCCCGACTCCAATGGAGTGACGAGAATATTTGTGGCATGGTTGCGAGCGAACGGGGTCGCGCGGGGGCGCTACATAGCGGGCGCATGAAAATAATAATACGAGTATAAATGTAGAAAATAGACCGAGAATATCTCGACCGCAACCCCGTTTACACATACGATGAATATAAATTTTTCTGAGTTTGGCGAAGACTGGCAACAACGCAAAAGCTACTCAACGGTGACGACGAAACAAAACATGACGCTGTGTCTCTCTGTTTTCTTCGCCGGAATTTTCAGAGAACATGGGGACCGAAAGAGACACGGACCCGCTTCAGATTATTCGTCTAACCTGACGTGATCTTGGTCTTGGTTAGTGTAGACAGTAGCCTAGTGTCATCTAGTGTCTTCATCAGTGCCATTTTGATGAGCAAGCATCGTCGGAACTCAAATTGTTAAAGCGATAGCTCGCGCAGTTTCCTCCAGATCCGATCAAACCAGTTTTCTTGTAATCTTTTTTTTTACATGTTACAAAAGTACGAGTGACAAACACCAATTAAAATTCGAAAACACGAAAATCGTTTCTTGTTTAAGTGGGGCATTTTTTTTAAATTATTCTTTAGTTATGTGAATGGGCCTAGATTCTAAACAAGTGGGCAGCAAACTGCGAGCGAGTTTCCCATTATAGCTCCTGCGTCTTGTGTGATTGCTAATTGCAGGGCGCAGCGAAGACGTTGACGTCAAAAGGGGGCAGCGAATCGATGTCTAGCTTATCCACATGGCTCTCCTATCTTGTGTGATTGCCGTAGCGAAGGGCAGCCAACAAAACTGTAATATTAATCAAATGACTGCATGGAACGAACAAATATATTGAATAAAATATATTCAATTAATTAAAAATGGATTTTTTTTTTTTTTTGGAATATCAACACTTATGACTCTTTGTATATATATTTGTTTAGGATATTTACACAGTCCATTATATTCCATTTTTTATATGGCCAAATTTTATCGAAACAAATTTTGATGGCTATCGATTGATACAAGAAAATATTTAAAAATCCATGATTTTGTAATAAAAAAGGATATAAGTAAATTTTACAAAATTAAGCAAAAACGTTTCAATTAGAATGCTGCATTTGTATTGGCATGTAGTATTCGAACTAAAACTTTCGTTGCGATTTTGCAGATGGAAAAGCTGGTTCGTGAGATGCAGCATCCAGAGACGGGCGTTCCAGTGCGTTCACAGAAGACTTTCCTGACGTCGTTGCCTTGTGTTTTCATGGGTAAGAACAAGCTCCCGATAGACCACCCCTCTGTCACAATACACAATGAAGCGATCGATTAAATTGATTTCGTTCTGATTGCTCTAATCTCTCACGTTGCAGGGTACGATCTCATCGAGTGGCTTATGGAACGATTGGCGCTGGAAGATTCCGGTGAGATTATCAGTGAAACACAGTGATGTGTCAATATTTCCCACTGCTATTCATTTTCTAATTTATAACATTGTTATGCCCGCCATAAAATACACTTTATTAGGCACACCTACCTAGTAGCGGGTTGGATTCCCCTTGACTTTAAAATAGTTTCAATGCATCTTTATATGCACTTCAAACGACGGCTTTTAATTTTCAATTCACTAATATGACCCAAATTAAATGTAATTATTTTAAATGTAATTTGGGTCATATTAGTTTTCAAGTTTTCAGGTTTCATTTATCAATTTGTCCATAAAATGGACAATTTGGATAATTTTTTAACACTCTTTTCAAATTCACTCACCGATAATGAACCACCGATGATGTATGTGCATGATGCTGTTTTTGCACACTGATGTCGTGTGACGTAACACCTGTTGGGTCAGTCAATTTGAGCTCAGTGTACAGAATACATTCACGTATGAGTAGACAGGATAATCGCCATAGGCCATGACATGCCACATTTCCTCTAATATTCAGCCGCATGAATTTGTATAATATTTCCGCGCCAATGACATGGACGCACACAACAGATCGGCACAACAAAAATAAACGAGAGGTATTGGGTTCATTCCTAAGCACCGCACACAATTTAATTGATTTAAGATGTGGTTAAAATTGGTGATTAGGGTGATCGTTGTGGTGATTCATAAATATGAAAAATTTGAAAATGATTTTCTTTTTACAGCCGAAGCAATTCATCTGGCCAACCTGCTGAGCCACTACGGATATTTCTTTCCGGTTCCAGATTCCAAGACACTGTTAGTAAAAGACGATGGATCCTACTATCGCTTCCAGGTACGTGCGTCTAAAACGCGATTGGATATTCTTAATTATGGGAACACTCAATGGGCAACAGAACTTTCATTTATTTTGTTTGCAACGTCCCTAATATTTATTTACTCATTTATATTTTCATGACTCTGTAGACTACATCAAATGCAGCTATGCTTTTGAGCAGCTAATTTTATAGATTAATGTCAATAACAAACCATTAAGTGGACCAACAGACACTCTAGTTTCAACTGCGCTACTTTACATACACTATACATAACAGAGTGAATACGTGATCGTGGTTAAAACGGACGCGGGCGAAATGGAAAAATGTTCCATACAGGGGGCTCGCTTTCGATCCACGCCTTCAAAAGCAGTATATAGATCGACCGTGCAGTAACAAACAGCACGCTCTCTCAACTTTAAACCTACTTCCCATGCTGGCCCTCCTTTCCCCCAGCCCAAGTAGATTAATCAATTTGCGGTGCCAATTTCGGGCCGCGCTGGGAAAACTAAGTTGGACATCCTCGCGAGACAACGCTGCGCCGACAGTATATTTGGCAGAGCGCCCGAAACAAAAACAAAAAACATCCCAACCACCCTCTACGTTCATCCCAACCATCCTCTACGTTCATCCCAACCCCCACCCACCCTCTCCTTCGCACAACTCCCACAAGTCATCCCAACAACTGGCCTTATGCTTGGCGCCGGGCCAAGAGTACGATAGCCGCCGCAGTCCTTTCAAAAATATGTGCTCGTAAAACGGGATACGGGGGTACCGTGGGAGTCCATGCGCCTCGCCACTAATCCCCGTCCCGAAATCGAAATCCGCCATTGCTTCAACCAAACATTGGAGAGCGCGTAGACGGGGGCTCCACCTTGCGACGGTGGACAGTCAGTCAATCTTACGACGATCGATCAACACACTAAAGAAGTCATCTGACGAGTCTGTCTGCCGCTTTCACTTGCTGCAGTTGATGAGGAGCGTAGATGGTGACCAGAAAAAAGAATGGGGGAGGGGGGATAACTTAAATGTCGTCCAGGGCGCCGGGAGGAAGGACCGAGAGAGAAGAGAAGGGATGAAATCGACCATCACCGCCGCCACCCCCAACATCCTTTTCTGAAAATGAGCGCGCACGGAAACGTTAAAAGGGAAAAGGCAGGATCGGAATTAATGGAAATGTCTAGCCGATAACGCCTTAATTTGGCTTCATCTATAATGCAAGTGTACAGTATTGGTTGACACTCGGCGACTCGATACACGCCCGCGTCTGGTACCGTGGTTCAGTCGTGACGTAAAGAAACGTAAAATACGTCACCACACATACACATGTCTGCACTTTGTTTTTTCGTCCCACGACACCCATCCCCCTATTCCCCTTGTTCTTCATTAGCGAATTGAAATATCAAAATGCTTCGTCTAATAGCGGCGGCAACGGGGACTCGAAAAGTCAAATCTAGAGATCCTAACTGCGCTTAAAGGGCAAGCAATATGAATTAAGGACAGGCGCGCACAATGGCATCCTGAGCTGCCATTGCCCTAATTTTCTTACAAGGATTTCGAAACACATGGGAAACACTAAAGTGTTCCAATACATGAAAGATAAATTGACTGAGCCATAGTATTGTTTGCACTTCAATTTAGTTTTTCTAATCAAATTATCTTAAGATTTAATACGCCCACTGCAAAACGAGTAAATTAAAAGAGTGGCGCAGCGCTTTCCTTTTATTTTCATTTTATTTTTTAATTAATGTGTAATACTTTTTGAAAGATGTATACCATAAACGTAACTGAAGTTGTCTATAAACAAAGAATATAGCTAAGTTGCTGCTTTATAACTGATACGTTCTGTATTTCCATTTCTTATGGAACAGACGCCGTACTTTTGGCCTTCCCAACATCACAACCCAGACAGCACCGAATACGGTAAATGAAAATCGAATAAACCATTCTTAAAAGTGACGAAAATTTATACAAAATGCGTAAATTTAAAAGGCTGTGCTCTATTAAAGAGTGCAACGCTCGACACTGGAACATGTATCTAACCTAAGTGACAACCAAAATATTGAAAGTATTTAAAACATTCATAATATCGATGTCTGCAAATGATATACACTTATTTAACTACTTTTAATTGTTGGCAGCCATTTACTTGGTCAAGCGCTCCATGCGGAACAAACAGAAACACGGTCTGGATGATTATGAACAGGTAAAATGTTTGTATTAGCAAATGTATTGGAAAGGTCAATCAACCCGGTTTTAAGGATGATTCCCTAATCCTATTGCCTACTATACTTGCAGGAAACGTTAGCTAAACTGAAAAAGAGTCTTTCGCACAAATGGGAGTTCGTTACTATGCAAGCGGAAGATCAACTCAAGTGAGTTAGTCGTCAAGATGACATCGCTAAACGTTTTTGAAATTTAGGCAAATCTCTTAAGAACTCTTGCGATTAACTGGCCAATTCCGAATCATGCAAGCCTACATGAAGGGAGGCAAAGTGAAACACGGCTTTGAAGATAATTTGTTCCATTTGGTATTAAAAGAAAACAGAAGAAAAACTGAGGTTTAAGAGATAGTTGTAAATCTCGAAAATCAACACAAGTTCTTCAACTAGATAAATGTTGTCAGTGGTGATCGGCCATCCCAATTCGCGACGACCACAATGACAAATTTCAAAAGAACTATTAATCAGATCTGTTCACCAAAAAATCAAACAAAATGTTCATCTGAAATGTTTCTTTTGAAGTGTCTGAAACGCGCAACTATCATCTGCCAAAAAAATTTCGCGCGTCTGAAACGAGAGAAAAGTGGCGCGGGCAACTTCCAACCAATGAACAAAAATTGAATTAGCCCAAATGATCTTTTATGAAAAAAATTCATGCGATTTTCGATGGATTATTTCAGAAGATCTGACAAAGTAAAAATAGAAACGTTTATTTTTTTTGTATCACCTTCTATATTATGTGGAGCCACGAAAGAAAATTACTTAAAACTTGACAAATGGAAATCGTAAAATCGTTATCTCGTTTAATGGAAGGTTGGCCAAGGAGCGCAAAAAGATGGACAAAATCGTAGTGGACAGTCAAGAGAGAGCCTACTGGAGGGTTCACTGGTCTCCGGTAAGTATCATAAAACAAATTGAAAGTCAGGTGGTTCGATCAAGACTCACGTTCAAACCGCATGGTTACGTTAATTGCCACATCCCTTACAGCCGGGAATTCCTCCTTGCCTGGAAACGAGTCCTGTTCCGGTGAGGCCAATCTGTGTGCGAAAAGCGCCGGCCACGAGGCAGGATTTGTTGAGTGAGGTAAGTAGGTGAACTACAATTTGGATAAAACCGATAAAACGGACACGTTTTATAAAATTAGCAATTTATAAAAATTTTAAAACTGTTAATTTTTAAATGAAATATTATTTTGAAAAACGAATTTTCATTACGAACATTGTATCTCTTCTAATCAATTCGTGACTATCATCCAATAATTTTGATTTCACAAAAGCAAATTACATTTGTCTCTCCACAGATCAGCCGGCTACAGGAGGCTCTGTCCAGAACCAGAATGAAGGTTTCTCATGTGGCAGAAAGGCAAGTGAACTTCGCAAATGAGATACATGCATAACTGCGATCTCACATTAAAACATATTCAGACATTGACAGTTACCCCTTATAATATGTCAATTTAGTTTGCTGCATCACTGTGCCATGTACGCGGACTACGACCCACAAGTGACTGGAGCCCAACCCTCCAATCCGTGGGTGACTGATGACACTTCTTTCTGGTCCTTCAATGTCAACATGTGAGTTTTTCTAATGTTTTAGGAAGGATTTGAGGTGATTTTTCAATTTGGGCGGAAAATGGTGTTGCGATTGTAACGACACTCATTAAAAAATTCATTGTGTATAGATAAATCTATTTTGACAACGAAGCAAGTTTGAACAAAATTTGGATGTTAAGTGAAAAAGTGGCACACAAAAATTGCGGAGAAAGGAATGGAATATATCATACTTGAAACAAAAATATATGCGTTGATAATAAAATTGAAAATAGGTGGTGCATGTATGGAAAATATTGGGCTCGATTAAATCTGGGAAATATTTTGGCGATTGGAAGAATCAGCGAATATTTGTATTCACTTGAATATTTTCGACATACCAATTTACCAATGACGATCGAATTTATTTGTCGCGCTCAGGGTGACCAACCCGACAGAGCGCAGAGTCCGACGCTGGGCCATCACCATCAATGACCTGTTGGTGGACCCGACCGGTATCCACGAATTCGAGAGCTACCTGCACAAGGAGTACAGTCACGAGAACATTCGTTTTTGGAAGGCCGTTCGCCTGTTACACGCCACGGCCAAGGCCAATGTCGATCGAATCGTCAGAGATATTTATCAGTGAGTTGCCCTTGCCTTTCTCCTCCATGATTGAGCAAAATTATATTTGGCTCCCGAATGTATCAACTAATAACTAGCTTAAACAACTAACTTAATAATAACTTCATAATGCATTTTATTTACAAAATATCTTTAACAATATAATTTTATTGTTTTAAATTATATTTAAAAGATATTGGATCATATGTGCTCAGAAAACTCATTCCTTGATGATCCAAAAAGGTTTTGGGCTGTCTCTGACGAAAATCAAAAACTATCTACTCGTACAAAATACCAGAACAAAAATACTGAATCCCAGCAAAAAGGAAAAAATAAATAAATTGATCACGCCTGGCCTGAAAACAATTAAAAGAAAAAATTCGGCAATTTATTTTTACTCTTTAATTGACTAAAAATGACTAATTCCCAATTTCCTACCCAGGGAGTTCTTGTGTCCCGGCGCCCCCTGCGAAGTGAACCTGGATAGTCGAACGGTGGAGGGAACGCAACAGGCCATGAAATGCCCCACGCGCTTCACCTTCGATGCGGCGCAGATGCACGTCTATTCGCTGATGAAAAAGGACAGCTATCCGCGTTACCTGCGTTCGGACGCCTACAAGAACTTGCTCATGAACGCAGCCCAACCATCACAGAAGAAACGGTAGGTGCATTTGCGAGTCCACCGAGTAAAAAATCCGAAAAATTATATCCAAGCATTTAATTAAGAAACATTTTCCATTTTCTGAACAAGCGATACCTATTTGCTCAATGGCAGTTGACTGACAAGTAGCAAATTACTCGTACAAAAATCGTCACACTCCTAGTGACCATTCTTGGAATTTTTCCATAATCGTCTTTATTATTTTAATTTCTGATTTCCATCATCAAGCGAGATCTACTGAATGACATGCGCGTAATGTTGCTTTTTGCGGCCCATAGCTTCTTCAACTTTGGTGGCACGGCCAAGAAGAAGAATTCGCCGTCCAGCGGCGGCGGCAACAACACCCTGGGCGGTGGAAGTGGCAAGGGTCGCGGCAGCAGCAGCAACCTATCGGGCAGCACCAATGACCTGCGACCGGAGCGAGACGACGGCTGGCCGTCAGGGTTGCCCAACGTCATCGGACACTCGCTCAGCGCCAGCAATCTGCACGACCTGGATGCGGCTGACGGCACATACAGGTACTTATGCCCGCCAAGAATTAATATGGAGCAATAAATTCTAAGAATAAACGTCCAGGCAGAAATATACTGCCTGTGCAATAAATACATTAAAAATAACTGCTCATAATTTTTTATAGTATCGATTATTGTGCCAGTTGACAATAGGAGTGTAATATACATTAACACAGAAATCTTTCAATGTTCCCTTCACAGACTATCCTCGCCCTCCAGCAAGGATAAGGGACAGGATTTCTTCAAAGGCGATCTCAAGGGATCCAAGCCCAAAGCGCTGTCCACTGAGTCGTGCAACAACACCACGCTGCAGGAGCAGCGGGGCAGCGCCGAGCTCACGCTAGAGATCCCCGGCAAGGCGGGCGCCACGCCAACGGTGGTCGTCCCGCGGACCTACAATGATGTGTGCCCGTGGGAGGATATGGAGCTTCCCACCAAATCTAGCGCTCATGATGCGTGAGGTATCCAGGATGACCAGCGAGCAGATCAACCCAACCTTCAGAAAAACCATGGCGGAAATATCGGCGGCTCCCTCGAAACTATGGCGGGACTGCCGCTGAAAAACGAGACTTAAAAGTCGAATGAAATGTGTCGCGTCTAGGTTTAAACACATTGACTTCTCGTATTTTGTTTTCAACAAAGTCGAAGTGAACGGAAATCTCTGCCGTTAATGGAATGTGCCCTACTAGAATAGATTTCTACCGATAGTCTCAGAACCGAATGGTTACATAGTGCTACTAAAAATTATGTGCACACATTCACAGCAATTTTAGGTAAGTCAGTGGCCACCGGAATGGTTGACATAGACACGAATTCAAGACCCAACTCGATGTTCTAACGTAGATAAAAGCAGAATTTTTATTATCCAGATTTAAAAAAAAAAAAAAAAAACTTCAGTATTTATATACGAATATCATAACGCTCTCATTCCAGAAATTATAATCACATTAATCGGGAATAAAAGTTCAACTTTAGATATCAACAACTGGGGATCCCCAGAATCATCATTCAAAAAATTAACTCGTTCAAAAGCAATTAATAAATAACATAAAAGGTTATCAAAACGGGTAGCTTTGATATTCCAAAACAAATATTCCAATCGAAATGAGCAATAATTAAACGATCAAACCGTGTCAATGCACCTTATACTTCGATTGTTTTGGGCAAATTTGCTGCTATTCATGAAACCACTCAGAAAATTCTGCTGGATGATCAGTCAGCTTACACGTTCTTTCATTGTTTATCGTATTTAAGATAACTTGCGTAAAGAAGAACAACCTTCAACTAGAATGACGAGCACTTAAAATACTACAGAGCGCACATAGAAACATTTGACTGTCGAGTTCACTTGCAAAAACAAAGTGGAAGAAAAAGAGATACGCCCTCAATTCATTTAATTAAAACCGCTCTGTCGATTTGCATGATTTATATAACTATCGTACATATTAATGTTTAAAGAGAATCTTTAGAAAATGTACACCCAGCAAAAGTTTGCAACTGTATTTTTGCTCCTACATCAAGATCGCTTACAGTAATGTGTTCTACCCCCCCTGTCGCGTAATCCCTAATTTTTGAATCGCGACAGCCACTTGGTGGATAAAAAGAGACCCATGCAACCGCAATTTAAAAATTAAAAATATGACTATCATGAGGTTTCACATCAGTCTACACCGATCAGCTACGCCTATCGATACGGATTTTAGCCCAGGACCTTCCTTCAGATAAGAACACAATATGCTCATGAGCACCAGTGGAGGACGTATACGATATCAGACACCATCCCGACAAAAGTCAACGGAATCAATACACAAAATGGCATTTCAGACACAAACCCTACTCTAGCAGTTACTGTTGCTTTGAATTGCTTTAAAAGACTCAATCCTGGAAATGGTTGTCCCAGAACGAAGAAAAAAGACTGCACGAATCCTATTACCGACTATCCAACGATAGCCCACCCACATAGAAAGACGCCTTATTTCTCTGCCTTCCTTCGTTCTCACTACTACATTCCAGGCACCGACCACAGAGGAAGAATAAACGTCAGCGTTAATTATTGCACTACGTACCACGTAGGGGTGTTCCACCAACCATCGCCAGCCTGAGTTTGTCCCTCGACTCTGTTACTAAATTCGACTTGTACTACTATCACTCCTATGACACACACCTTATGTAAATAAAAATCTATTCTTACTTAAAACGTGCATGCGCGCAATTATTTCGTTCGTGCCAATTTGGTTGACTAACCAGATTCCAGCTTTTTCTTAATGATTTTTAAAGTTCCAAGAACAACTTACGACGGATGTCACAGGACGTTGTCACCACCCAGTGTTCGTCGTGGAGTTTGGCTCAGCTTCATGACTCTTATTGGGCACGTTCGATCGAAATAAAAAAGCGATTTCGCCTGGGGCTGGTCCTCGCACAGGAAGTTCCGATTTTCTTCATCAACATAAACCGGAGAAAAAATATATTTTCCATATCAAAATTAGCCAAAATTATAAATTTTCACTACTACAATACATCACAACTACTACATTCGTACAAAAAAATATAAATTGCGAATTTGAAACGAACAAAATGTGAACAAAAAATGAGCAAAAATTTCTAAACAAACATGCGATATGGTGTGAAGTTGTGACATCATAACTCGTCGTAGCCCAGTCGGAATTGTGATTGACTGTGGCTCGGCGGTCCCGGGTTCGATTCCCGGCGCGGACCATGAGGGAGGGATATAGAACGCCTGAGTGCGGTTGACTACAGTTGATTAAAAAAATATATATACACGTATAACCGGCTCACCTGCTTCACGAAAGAAGGTGGCAACAGTCTCCAGATTTCGTTCGGTCAGAGCAACCAATGCGCAACACTCAATTTTAATAGGTCGATCCAACGCATTATTATCGGCCGGCGCCGAATTCCAGTTGAACAGCGTTATCAGTACGTTGAGGAAGCTAGGGATCAGGTCAACATCATAGATGACATCTAACGTACAAGAAAAGGAAAATTGAAATATTAATTTCTTGAAAAGTGTGAATAGCAAAGGCGCTGATTCAATAGACCCAAAATATTAAATTTGAGATAAGATAATAACAGAAATAGGATGACTTTAAATCTTTTCTGATTGTGGCAATATCTTCTCAAATTTTGCGATATATATTGTTACGCATAACTAACCTGCTGCCAAAATTACTTCAGGATAATTTTGCCAATTTTTTAAGGCGCTCAGTTGTTCCGTATCGTCCCAGTGGAATGACATGACGGTAGCCTTGCTAGTTCCCCAGCTGAATTCATTACCAACGATGTCATTTGTTGTTTCCTTAAGACTTTCTGTTAATGATATTAAACATTTCTATTTACATATCCTTGCAAATAAAATATCAATATTTTGTGGCATTTATACGGAACACAAAACTTCATTTAAAACATAAATTTACACGGCAACACTATTTTTATAGCAAAACGCTTACCATTCATTTCAGACACAAGGTTAAGGTTCAAATTGTGCCGAAGAGCATCCAACACCCGAGTGTGGTAGTCACTGAACACGTAGCTTCGAGGCCGACATCTCTTGCAGACGACCAGGCCTGTGAAACCCAAACCGCAGCCTAACTCAAGAATATTTCTTCAGAAGAAAGCATACCCCATCCGAAGTAACAAGTGACTATGTGTCTTGCAAACAACAATTAATTTCATTGAAGAGTTTTCAACGATGGTTATAATAATAGTGTCTTACCTATCTTTCAACATTGAGTCATTCTCCAGGCAAAATTCTGCCAGTGCTTTTGCGGCCTGGAAAACACAAAAACGTTTTTTAAGAAGTTACCAATCCAATGGGAATAAAAAAATTCATCTCGATAAATACATATCAAAAATTCACATCTTCTATTTTTCTTATATCTTGTTCTACATGACACTGTTTATAGCCACTTTTTTCCTATCACAGTAGTCAACCGCACTACAGGCGAGTAGTACACTTCAATGATTACTAGTGCTCGGATGTTTATGCTCAAAAATAATTTGTTCAATATTGATTAAATAAGATATAAAAATTGCTGGATATTTTGAAAATTACGACCTTGATTCATACTATTTCTACAGATCATTGATGATCATTGGAATAGATGAAATTGTCTGCAACGTATAATATTTACAATGTTTCAGTCCTCAATGAATGAAACATCTGTATTCAACAAATTTTAATCGCTTTCTCGTTATGCGAAAAAAAGGAATGGTATTCTTACCGGCCACGTGATGAGACCGGTGGTGCCTTCGCTAATTATGGCCGTACACTCCTGGATTCCGATGTGTAAATCGTCGTCCTACATTAGGAAAGTCTGCCTGTAATTACGATCGACTGAGTCACGTAGCGGGCAATCACAATGTGATGGATTTTCTCACCACCACGTAGACGCGGTCGTTATAACTGCAAGCTGCAATGCCAGTATGTTCCAACAGGAATGCGTATTCTTCGTAGAACTCCCCCAGCACTTCAGTTCCGCTCTTTTCTAGCTACAAATTGCATATTTAGTCAAAATTATGAATGACTAGCTGACCCGGGCCACGCCTTGCTGTGGCTTCCAGTTAAATGGCTCAGTCACACTACTTCGTGCACACAATTTT
>JAQGBY010005946.1:0-13843 GCA_034698785.1 Mycogona germanica | reverse complement strand
CACAGTGCCCAAGCACCATGAGGGGGACGTAAGCCTGTAGTGCGGTTGACTACAGTTGATGGAAACTAAAAAAAAATCAGGTCAATTATTACAGTTCGAGTAACGACAGATAAAGAACTTTAATCATAAGTCAAGGGCTCCAGAATACATAAATTTTCGCAGAGTGGATTTCAAAAGCACAAAGGACGGACTGATTGTCCGACCTAAATGCAGAGGAATAAATAGCTTCACCGTCACACAAGAGGTCTCCCTCTCGGTAACGGCTAAATTTGTAAACGGCCTTTGGTACCTCGGACCCTTTACACTTTTCGACAATGAATTCGGTTCAACCCGACAAACAACATCTCTGTTTTTGTGCACAAATTCCATTAGACGAACACAATATAGCTGACGAACTGTCACTCAACACTTTAGATTTTTTAGGATTTAGATATAATTGTCGCCGCGCTGTGTGGCATTATGATGATTTCCGTAGTTGCTCAAAATGAAGTTTGGGTCAGACTGGCCACTGTCAATGTTACTGCTTACATAGACAGTGTCATCCGTAAATGTCAAGACTTTTCCTCGAAGATCCAATGAAAAGACTGAATTTTAAGTACACGAGAAACATAAGGGGACCGAGGACCTAGCCCTGGGGGACACCACAAATAATTCAACAATGCGAATAGCGGCCAAATAATCATTACCAAAAAAAAAAAAATAGAAAAAATTAATATTTCTAGACCATTATTGGCGCATCAAATGAATACTGTTAGTGGGGGAGATAAAACACAACGTCAGAAATGTTCTGTGCCAATCTTCTGCCTTCCGCTTCCATGACTGCGATCAGCACATCCATGATTCGTCAATTTTGCGCAGGAGTTTTTTTCAAGCCAGCTGGCGTCCAATTTTTATCCAGAAATTCATTTAATAATTACCTGGCTCTCAAATGTTTCGTTTTACGTATAAAAAGAAACAATCGCATTTCGCTCTTCTGATCTGAGGAATTCGAATGGCGACGTCGAGGAGTTGCACTTGCTCTAGGACAATTAAAAATGGATGACCTTGCTAACAATTACACTAAATTTCTTTTTATTTCACAAACGTTTTCATATTTTAAATGTGAATTTGAATTAGGTCCTTTTTTTGGTACTCGCACTATATTCTCGATTAGTTCCTGATTAAATAGACTGAATTGAATACCTAATGTGTCATTTAGTGATGGGTTAAGTTGAAAAAATAAATCAAGATATTGCCTGTGAAATCGATTTGCCGTCTGAGGGAAATTAGTAATTGGATTAATTTTCATCCTGCCCTATACGCTGCGGTTTGTGTTTCAAAGTTTTGGATTCTAATCCTTTAATTTAGATCGCCCAGTTGGTGATGGTTGGCAGACATGCAATTCACCTATTAAGTCGTTTACCTTCCACCATATTAAAATCTGAAGACATTTCTGTTTTTTATTTCTTTTTACCTGACTAGACCACTGGGGAAGCGGTGGCTGTGAAGACTTTCAACAAGCTCAGTCACATGCGACCCTACGAAGTTCAGATTCGTGAATTTGATGTGCTCAAGAAGATCAAGAATGAGAACATTGTGAAGCTGCTGGCCATTGAACAAGAGGTAAAATTGAACCAAATGTTGCCAGCCTATCGATGTCAACAAATAAAAATATACTGTATGGATTTGTTTCTAGGCCTTTCAGTTTGGTTATCACCATCAAGATCCATTTTGTTTTTGGCTATTTCTTTAGATGACGACGCATAGCAAGATTCTAGTCATGGAATTGTGTACGGGCGGCAGCCTTTTCACCATTCTCGACGATCCCGAGAACACCTTCGGACTCTGCGAGGAGGAGTTTCTGTTGGTCTTGAAGCATTTGAGTAAGTTGAAATTGAAGATTTCTGTGGACCGACCCATAAGCCGCGGACGATGGGCGTCAATTGCGGACGTTTCACAGAGCTGTGTGTTAAAACTGGGTCCTGGATCTTGAATTTTGTGTGGCTCGTCACAGCGCAGTTGGTTGGGGGGAAAGTGTGACGCTTACTAATAGTACTTTAAGTATTTGTTAAGGAGACCCACTAGCATTTCCGTCCTAAAACTCCCCCTTACTCCAGGCGATGGCTCGTTTGGTGATGATAATGTGTCGAGGAGAAATACATAATCTCTTGTTTAAAATGTATTTGTTACAGTTGAAAGAAGAAAGAAATCTTGCAATGGTGTTCTTGTGATTAAAGACATCGATAATAAATCATCATTTCACTGATAATGTGAATTTATTAAATAATTTCAGTCCTGATCAGGATCATTGTGTTTCGACGTTAAAGTTCAAATTCTGGTTTGGGTTGAAATTCCTTATTGAGAAGATGTATGCACATCATTCGCACAGATGCGTGTGCTGTTTTCTTATTTTGTGAAAAAAATCGATATTTTTGTTTGTGTGTTTGTGTGTAGCGAACGGCATGAAGTACCTTCGCGACAACAGTATCGTGCATCGTGACCTCAAGCCCGGCAACATCCTCAAGTACATCGCCGAGGATGGACAGTTCATCTACAAGCTCACAGACTTCGGCGCCGCACGCGAATTAGACGACGACCAGCAGTTCGTGTCGCTCTACGGTACCGAGGAGTACCTGGTAAGTGCCACCAATTCAATGCCATTGTCATTAGTAAACCGAACTCCAGTGTGTTGGGATTCAATAAGTAAATAATTGATTAGTGATTTTTGGTTATTTTTTCCAGTGTGCTTTGTGGATTCCAGGGACGATTACAATGGATTACGGCAACAAACTGATCGTTTTTCTCTTTTATTTCTTTCTCTGGTTAGCATCCGGACATGTACGAACGTGCCGTCCTTCGCAAACCTGTGGGCAAGGCGTTCGGCGCTACCGTGGATCTGTGGAGCATAGGCGTAACCCTGTACCACGTGGCCACCGGGTCACTGCCCTTCCGTCCATACGGTGGACGACGAAACCGGGAGACCATGTGAGTGTGTCAACTTTATTTGTATTTAGTTTTTACTGAATTACAGCACTATAGTAGATTCTGTATTCCTGATAGGCGCTTTATCTGCACTTTTCAAGGGACAAAATTAAATAAATAAGAACCCGTTCCTGGGAATTGAAGTCGAGACTTATCCATGCACTATCCTTTATTGTGCCCCTATCTTGAAAAATTTAATTTTGTTTTCGGATTTATTTAATATTAATATTTCGAATTTCTTTACTTCAAAATTTAGCAAGCTAAATAATTGCTGACAATTACAGTTGCATAATTTGATTTGATTCGTTTGACTACATTCATTTTGGGAATGTATTTGTTCATTGTACTTCCTCACCAGTACGTTTTGTTAACGCAAATTTAATGAACTGATAAATGTCGTCTGCAGGTATTCAATAACCACCGAAAAGGAATCTGGTGTCATTTCTGGATCTCAGTCATGCGAGAACGGACCAATCGAATGGAGCCGTGAACTGCCTGCCACCTGCCAGCTGTGCATGTACGTATTTATGGGTGTGGGGGAAGATTATTTCTTAAAAGTGGAGCCACAGTCTGTGTTCAGGTGCCACAAAAGATAAAAAAAACCCAATGAAATAATCTAGGCGGTCAAACTAATCAAATAGGAAAATGGTACCGAATTACCAGCAAAATCCAACATATCAATGACATAACCACATCACAACCAGGTACAGAAATAAATTCTAACACTATCGTGAAACACTTTCATAATTTTCCAGACTATCGTCAGTGGCATTTGATGTAAACGTGTTTTCATCTTTGCTGAGTGTTGCCGATTCTCTTGAAACTTGGAACAGATGTTAATTAATATATTGTTTTTAAGAGTCCAGGGGACGCTGCATTTAGATGTCTATTAAATTTGGCCGTGACAAAATGGCGTTCAGTAAAGAAGACCGAACCGTGATATTGTTTGTGTGAAACCAAACATCCCAGTGCTAGGCGATTCTAAACTCGTTCTGTTTTCGTCTCCCTTCCAGCGGCCTTCGCAAGTTCGTCACCCCACTGCTGGCCGGCCTGATGGAGTGCGACGCCACCCGCATGTGGTCATTCGACCAGTTCTTTGGCGAGGTGTGCGCGCTGCTGCAGCGCCAACGCCTGCGCGTGTTCCACGTGGCCGCCTGCCAGCACCTGACCCTGTACGTGGAAGCTCGTGATCGGCTGGAGGACGTGCGCTGCCTGGTCTTCGAACAGACGGACGTGGCCCCCGAGCGCCAGCTGCTGCTGTGCGGCCAGCGGCGGCTGGAGGAGGCGGTGGGGGCCGACACCCCCGCCGATCGCTATCCGCCCACCACTCCGCGCGAGCCCCTCTTCCTGCTGGCCTTCAACCACGGCGGCGACTCTCCTGTTATTGTACCTGCCGAGACTGCACCCATCCGTGAGTACAGTATCCATACTAGCGAATTAGTCGTTACACTTAATTTAATAAAAATCATGACATGCGGTAACTGCTGCACCGACTAGCGATCTCCCTTTCTGATTCTCTTCACAGATGAATTTGAAGTCGTAGTCCAGTTGGTCTATAGCACTGGCCGAGATAGCCGAGAAATTTGTTTTCCGGATATCTGTTCAACTAATTGTGGATTTGTCCTATTTCTGGCTTTTGACAATTGCAGCTAAGTTTCCAACGTTTCCTGCGTTTGTGTCCGTGGAGCAGGACTCGATCATGTGTAAAACGTATGTGAGCATCGCACACTGTATCCGACGGTCGGTAGAGCAGATCGCCCTCAGTCACCACCTGCTTAAGTCGCTTGCCGCTGCCCTAAAGTAAGTTGGAACTGGCTACGAAATTTCTAATTGTAATGTATTTTACATTTACCCCATAACTCAATTTCACGCTATTAAACTCTATTCTTAGAAATTTTGTTCCACTTCATTTTTCACCTGATTCATCGCTTTATAAAAATGTTACGCCCCGTGCAGCTCGGTTAAGATACATAGTTGTGGTGCGATGGTTCAAGGGTTTGAATCCCGGAGTGTGGGCTCTTTTACGGGGTATTCGATACCCGGAGGTACTAGGTGATGCTCTCGCATGCTTCCACAGATGCAGATATCCACAGAGTCCTGACAAAAAATCTCCTGTGGTGTCATACTGCATTTGCATGGCCTAATTCAAAGTTTAACAATACAGAATTTGTCCAGTGTTCGAATTGTTTCTATATTTTTCTAAGTGAAACTGACCGCCCATACCGCACTCCCCGTTTATCAGGTTTGGAAATTTTAAGTTGTAAAAAGAAATAGCTTACATGGGGCACCTGTGCACACCAGTTTAGAGGTCAAGGGAATAAAATACGCGAAATTATTCAAACCAAACCAGGCCTCGTTCTTTTCCGTACCTAGCACCGGACCTGGTACCCAAAACCAGCATTATTTACAACTGTTGAAATATGAATTAAAATAATAAGAAAATGGTCCATTTTATTTTTCGAATTACAGTAACATTGCCGTGGTTGGATTTACCAAGCTGCGATGTGACATGGACCAGGCCGAATCCCGTCTAGCTGCCGCCACCCAGAAGACCAAAATGCTACAGAGCCGGCACCGAACCACTTGCAGCCTGCTGGAGTTGCTGGGACAGTTGGAGCCGGCAGCCGCTGAGGAGCGCAACAAGCTGCAGCTGCTGGTCAACAGTAAACACGAGAGCAACTCCACCGTGAGTACAAAATTGCTCCGCCGCCCCAACAATCGTAGATTTTTCGGGTTTTGAACAAATTGAGCGCCTTGGACTAAGCGATTGGACTTTCTCATTCAGGTGACAAAGCAGTTGCCCACTATCAGTAATCGGTTGGTTGCCATGCATCAGAAGATCGTGTCCGACCAACAGCTGTGGAACCAGTGGAAGGATTCGCCCATTTACCCGCAGGATATCAGCAAATGGTCAGTAATGTTTTGGGTGCACATTTTGGGCTCTTGATAAAATGTGGTTTTCTGATGAGTGAAATGAATTCATCGCAACTCCGATATAAAATATAAGTTTACGCAAAGGAGTATTGTAAAATAATAAATCCTGCAAATATTAAATTTGTAAGTTTCTGATTTTGATGGGTTTGGGAGGAGCCAACATTTGCTTAATGACCTGAATCGTTGCGAAGAAATTGAAAATATTCTGAAAACTAAAAAGTTAACGGAAAATTTAATTTTTTAACGTGAATTGTCTATTGAAAACTTGTTGTGCGGTCACTTAACAAGTTCAACAAATAGCGAACCAGGTGGTACCTATGTAAAATATTTTAAAAAAAGTGCTGTTAGATCGTGACGTTCTCATTCATGTTTCTTGTCTCATCTAGTCCCGCACGAGCAGCTGTCTATGCACAAACCATGAAGACCTGCTGGCAACACCTTGCTCGAAATAGAAACGCCAGAGGTAAGACGTCGCCTTCAGAGCAGAAACGCGTTTCTAGTACCAATTTTGAAAAGCAGAGGGGACCACTGTATTTGTTTCATGAAAGCCGGACACATTTTCTTTGAAAGAGGTGACATTGAAGAATAGCAGTCATAAGCCGTTTGTCGAAATAATTCTGGGATGCCTCCTAAGATGCAGCAGGCTTTTCCATGCTAGTTATTAATTGAGTTTTACCAAAAACAAGGCCAGGAGCTTACAGTTTACATTTACAGTTGACTTTACAGTTTGTAACATTCGTGTTTAAGCAGTAATCAAACTCTATAAAACTTGTTTAACAAACTCATTTGATTCTGCAAAAAAATGCTCGAACACTGAACCCTGCCTCATGCAGGACTATGCATCAGAATTGTTCAGAAGGTGAAACAGCTGATCTCACAGGAACACCCTCCAAGGCTATGTATTTTGCGTTTCAGTTTAAATACATTCTCTTAAGTGATTGTTTGTTTTTATCTCATCTAATCAGCGCTGTCAAACAACGACGAGCAGTTTCACATGTTGGAAAAGTAAGTCAAGATACCTTTTGTATCGGTATCGTTCATCTTGTAGCAGGCAAATTGTGGCGGTCGAAAATAGTGAGAGTGCCTTTCTGGAATGCGTTTCTTTGCTTGTCTCAAAATGTTAATCCCTAGTAATCATTGACTGCGAGTAATCAATCTCAACCATTGTTTTCTATGGTGAGTCGTCTCAGTGCGTAAGAGTGTACTCGTCTCAGTGCAGTTGGTTGAGAGATCGACTTGTGATGTGACTGTTCCTAGTTTCGATTTCTGGAGCAGGCCTGCAATTTATTCAATTTCAAGATTCTGGTGAGAATGATCCACCCTCGTCTAGCTCTGCTAAAGCACCAAGTGAGTGTGCAGAGTAACCATTTAGCGATAAAAATGGCAATGGATAAAAATTTCACTTGCAGAAATGGAAATAAATCTCGGCATCTTTCACGTAATTCCTGAACATCTGCTGCCTCGGCCTAACCACATTTTAAGATTTCCTTTCTGGCTTGCTTGACGTGACCATAGATTAACTAGATTCTTTGTCTTTGAGAATGTAAATTCCACCTGTATGAAATAGTTACAGATATGATACTTTATGTCTAGAGTGAAGATGCAGGACATCCGACAAAAGTTGGCGCGGCTCTACCAGGAAGAGTGTCAAGCCATCCTCGTCATCGCTGTTCAACACTGTAGTCAGTGGCTGGGGTAAGTTCGCCAAACTATAGTTTCAGAGTTTGTTCTCAGCCCAGTTGGTTTAGCGACTGATTGGTTCGGCGGTCCCGGGTTCGATTCCCGGCGTAGGGTACTGGTGAAAATGTGGCCCTCACACTAACTAAGCACCCAAGAAAAGTTGTTACGAAATGCAGAAGTGTGGTTTCAATCTGGTGTTACGTTTTAATGATACCGATCTTAAGTTACTTTATCTTGCTAGTTTGATAGTTGATCGGGAAATTCGAAAATTTTAGTTATGTATTGTCGATGGAACACCAACCAAAGCCCGGATATGTTTTTTAATAAAATTCTGAAGATTGTTTTCTTTGTTTTTGTAGAGGTGCCCAGAAAACCATTAGCCATGCGAGCTCTGTGGACTCAGAGCTGGAAAAATTCGTTGAACTGCTGTGCGTTCACGACTCCACCTTGGACGAGGTTAATAAGTTCACCAACTTATCAATTGGGGTTTCCATTTTCCATTTTCAGCGGGCCAATTTATGTTCTGCTTTCAAACATACGACTCTTCGTAGCCCAATCTGTATTCCGACTGACTGTGGCTCCTGGGTTCGATTCCCGGCGCGGGTTCTCGAAAATTTCGATCCCGGTCGTCAAAGTGTCTAAGCACCAATGGGGGTACAGAACGCCTGTAGTGCGGTTGTGTAGTCAACCGCACTACAGGAGTACTATGTGGCTAGGCCGAGGCAGTTTCGAGTTAATTTTCAAAATTAAAAACAAAAACTTCTTTTGGCCCAGTGTTGCTGAATCAACATCTCTTTTTGTGCTATCCAACAACAGGCCAACGAGACCTACGACCAAATGGCGCAGGCCATGATCTCCAACATCCGCAAGGGAACCGTCACTAGGCCAGAGTCGCTGAAGCAGTCGCTAAGGGATTGTGAGGAGCAGCGCGAAACCCAGATCAAAAGCAAACAAGCGCAAAGGGCAATCTTGGAGGGGTAGGTGCATTTCTTCAACCATACAACAAATTGTTTTTGTCAAACTCAGAATTATTATTCTCAAAATGTGCAGTATTATTGTACTCTGATAATTTGGTGTCTTCCCAGCAAGTCGGACGGCGAGCGAGTCTCTCGAGAATGTTTGTTTGTAATCGTTTGTGCTCGTTTTGTTCTCGGCCTTCAGGATCAAGGAAGTTTCAAACTCGCACACGGAGATCATGAAGGGCATGGCAGAAAATCAGATGCTTCTCAAAAGGTAAACATTTGTTATAATACACCACTTGATCTGACATAATATTAAAATGACCTCTGCAATTTACAGTAACCAGTTCCCGTCGGTCCGTCAGGTTAATGAATAGTCTTGTTATTTCGCGTGTTCTTAGCAAATTAACGACCGAGCGTCATCTGCACTTATTGAGACGTTTAAGCGTTTTAAATGTATCTGATGGTAAATTTAAGGCAACTGAATTAACCATCGTAATTAAGAGTAGACAAAGTCTCCCTCAGTGATTATTCCACGCGTTTCAATATGTTTTGTATCTTAAAGTGGCATCCAAATTTGGCCCCGTCTATGCTTTTGAGGCCAGGCAGTCCTTGGATTATGTTTTAAAGATGAAACTATAAGTTGCAGCTGTAAGTTACATCGACATTGACTAATTTGCCTCCTTTTTCTCGCTGTCGGCAGAATGAAAGACGCCTCGCTGACAATGAACACCAGTCTGCAGGATCTATCGGTCATCAACCATCAGCAATAACATTCCCCTGATCATAGGACGGATTTTCGCTGACGTTGGGAGACAGTCGCCAAATTTGTTGAGTTCCATCTCGAGTACCACAATCAATTTTTGAGTCGCACCTCTACTTTCCGCGTCTTGCTCGAGCAAGGTTGACCACCGTCTGAATACATTTTTAAGAGTTTGTTAAGAGTGCTGGATACTGTTAAAAAGGTGTGGCATCTCACAAGACTGTGCCTAGCTGGTTATCATATGGCTGAAAGCACCATGATTTCTATTTTATTAACTCTACGGAAGACATAATTTTGACCTTTTATTTCTGAGGTTGTCATACAAGATTCACTGTTCAAAAAAATTAAATAAACATTCATCAGATACGAGGAAAAAAGATTGTTGGACGGCAATCGGTATTCGGCGACAACAGCGACAAACTCTTTGTTTTTATAACAAATTTATAATCGTTGACTATTCATGGAACACTAGTTAAAAACAACTATAGAAGCGATCTTATGTGCGCCGTGTAGTTTGACGAAATAGTCGTGTGGTTCTTTTTCAATTCAAAGACGTTGTTGGCACTTCAAGTGTGAAAGTCAATTTGGCGTGGAATGACGGTCAGAAAATCGACCATATTCCACAAACCATATTCGAAGGATGTCGAGATGTGGAATGCAACCTAAGGTAATGACGTGGAATAAGTTTTGGAAGGTTGGACTGGTATGCCTCCTCAACAAACATTAAAAAATAAATAAACTCTGTTTATCACCTTAAGGACATTGCCGCCGAATACTAATTGACAAATCTTTTTTCCTCGTATCGTATTTTTACATCGGCTTCTACCTCTTAACAAATGATTGAGGGGTATTGAGGTTGTATGACTGATGGCTGGCGCAGAGCCTCACAGCCCGAAAAACACTGTTTAATTTTTAGAACTTTTTGCTTAAATTGTTTTATCAAATTTGTATTGCTGAAAGAGCTCGCATTCGACTCGTTGTTTGTCCAGCATTGTGTCGGGTGTCTTCTTTCGAATTAAATCACAGGACTCAATTTTCCACAATTCGACGTGAGCGATTTTCTAGACGCAGTGACGTCACTTGTGACGTTTAGCATTGAATGATCTGCTACCTGCTAAGCGATGCTGTAGCCGACGACTGCCAAACCGTAAAATAACATTGCCCAAATGACAAATGTACAATGGTCGTATGGTGTTTGCATCTTCCCCGATCCCAGACTAAACTTAATTCTAAGAAATCAGATCCATATCGCCGAAGAAACTGATTAAAATTTCGGATCAGTGAAACGTAGTACTGACAAAAGAGAATTTCCAGTATTTCTTTTCAAGATATATTTTAATAAAATGTCATTCACAAATGGCACCCAACATCCGATCTGACTTGACATTTGGAAATGTGCAATATATCCGATCAAATTAAAAAGGCTCACGGAGAAACGGCAATTAACATTTTCAAAATCGGTTGACTTATGAAAAAGCATGTTTTTTTCAATTACTGATTATTGCTATCTCTAATCGGGCGGTGGCGAAGAGATAAAATGGTGGTGTAAATATGTTTATGGTGTTGCAGGTGTGTAATAGATGAATGTTCGAAATTATATGCGGAAATAATGCTGTACATTGGGTTTTAATTGTCTAACGGTACAGCGTGGAGTCATTAACACAAAATTAGGGTTTTTTCTTGACTCATTGAGGAAGCCTAATTATTGAGTCAGTTCCATTAAATGGGCTTAATAGTGTGTGTAATAATTTATCTAAAGAAAAAGCGATGCCATCTAATGCGTGGTGTGATAATAAAAAAATACGGTGAATGATGTCATCCTATTAGTCGTAATCTTTGGCCATGCTTGTTAGAATCTTCTTAAAAAGGTCTGACAAATTTACGCTTTATCGGTTAGTTTGGACTTTGTTAATCGTTTCACGTATTTATTGCGTGCCTGTGGAGAAAGTGATCACGAAATTGGGGAAACTCCAATTTATAACTCAGTGATGGCAAAGGTTTATAGAGATGCTGGTGCGAGTCGTAAGATAGTTTCAATGGCCCCAATTAGAAACACCAATTTTTGGTAACTCGTTGTTCGATTGTGTTATCACTTAAGTGTAAACTGGTCAGATATCTTGAGCGAATCCTAGCAACACTTCCTGCCGAACGATTTCTCGCTGTGTTTACTTCATCATTCGCTTTATTTTTTTTTTTATTCCACTACGTCTGTGCCTGAACAAATCGTCATGATTATACTTAAAATACTGTAATTCCGATTCCTATTGAGCCCTTCTATCATTTGTTGCCATTTATTCGACAGTTTCTTCGGTACAATATCTGGTATCTGCAATCATCGCGTATTTGAACTAAATTGACAATGTGTTGCATTTTCATTTCACCAACTATACCAAACCGTGATCGCGGTTTCGATTTGATGAAGCTCGCAAAAATATATTTTTATGCGAATTTTTGATATTGAATGACTACAGTATTATAGTAAGAGACACATTCATTTAAATTTGGCGAAATGCAATGTTTTTAAATCGGATTTCATTTGTGGATAATGTAAAACTGCATTTTCTTACAAATAAAGATATTTTCATTTTTATACTGCTCATAATTTTTTGTAACTGCACGTAGAATTGTGGTACTGTCTCAATGCTGACTACATGTTCCCCTACCTGTGCTAGGTTTTCTACAAAAGATAGGGTGTCGAGTGGCAGAGAGGTAGCGTGTTCGCCTCTTAGCCCGTGATCGCAGTTTCGACTCCGGCCGATACCTTCGGAATTTTTCGGGCGAGAGAAATTCCTTAACTCGCCTTCCTTCGGAATGGAAGTAAAGCCGTGCCTGTACGATGTCAGGTACACGTTAAAGATCCCTACCTAGGTAGCTTATACTAGGCCTGGGCTAGGCAAAATTACCAGGTCGCCTCCTGGGGGTTCTAGTTCTAGTTCTGGACCTCCTTAACAAATAATCTCAGATACAACTGATCGTTGAACCCCCGCCATAGGCCCCTCTCTTGGGGGTACATATTGTAATTGTAATAGCTGGGTAGCCGGTCAAGATGCTTCTAGAGTTCTGGCAAACTTTCAAGCGATTTTCAAAGTGACCACCCGATCCCATCGCCGAAACATTGAAGAATTTGATGTGCAGCCAGAATGACAAAAGTAATCGGGTCAGCGAAGACTCACAATAAATAATTGCCTACTATGATTTGTACGACTCGTCGTAGCGCAGTTGGTTAAGCGACGGACTGTGGTTCGACGGTCCCGGGTTCGATTATTCGATCTCTGGGTACTGGTGAAAATGTGCCCAAGCACAGAGAGGGGTACAGAATCTTCCTGTTGTGACTAGTCACTTCAGTGAATTAAAAAAAATTTGTGATACGTTTCACTCCCAACTTTTTTTTTTTTAATTCACTGAAGTGACGGATCACAACAGGAAGATTGTGTACCCCTCTCAGAGCTTAGGCCCTATGTGAGAGGCACATTTTCACCAGTACCTCGAGCAAAAGCCCGCGCCGGGAATCGAACCCGGGACCGCCGAGCAACAGTCCGTCGCTTAACCAACTGCGCTACGACGGGTCGTACAACTTCGCTGGGGCAACTTCTAGTTGCTACTGGAAAATGTTGTGGGAAAAAAGGGGTGAACACCCAGCAAAGTTGGAAATCCATAAGAGACTACAATGTCATACGGCATACAAAGCATAGGTTATTTGCAAGTTGAAAAAAAAATCACGAGTCATTAAAAAAAAACCAAACTTGTGGAAAATACATTTTATTCAAGATAATCTATAAAAAAAACAAGACTCAGCCAGAAATAAAATACATAATTTTTGCATAAAAAATTTCAGGCTTACTTTATTTGGAATCTCCCAAATAAGCATTTACTTGACCATCACATTCGACCAAGACCGAAGATCTGCCATTGTTGATTTCCCCATCAGCACAGCGTCAATCCATAGCAATCATCCAATTGTCCAGCTCATCATAACACATTCGTTTCGTGCCATTCGGTGATTGGTCGTAGTCACCTTTCAAATTGACCTCTTTTTCTTAGCAGCAGCGGATGAACTCCCCGGCATCAGTCGCTTGCGGTTCGTCGATTGACATTTCAGATTCTTTGTCTTGTTGACTTCCAGCTTTTGACCACAGGAAAAATATTTACATGAGAAAGTGAACTAGCACACATTTTGACGAAAAAAAATAAGAATGATTAATCTGGACCAAATAGTGTCGGAAAATTTAAAATTTAAACGTTATTTTGGTAAGAGAAAATATAGATAAAAAATATAGAAATTTAAATGATATTCATACATTTTAATTTCAAAAATAGCGGGTATATTTATGGCGATGTCACCACTGGTAGGCAGAGCTTTGACTCAAGTTTTCAATGGACTGTTCAGTTTCAAATACCTTGATAGGAGTTTGCAAAGGTCCAGAAGTATTCCCAAGCAGCTTGGGTGTATTGGCGTTGGCCTTAGCTGACCTTAGCTGACGGACAACAATTGGAGTCATTGGCTTATTCTCATTCACAATATTCTCGTCGGAATCGCACAGCGTGG